>JACGDI010000734.1:857908-888160 GCA_014898725.1 Jacaranda copaia
TATTTTTCTAAAAAAAATTAGTAACACTAGCTAAATGCCTTTGAAATACATTTATCTTGGCATTTTTAATTGAATGTTACTATTTTGTTTGTCATTTAATAATTAAATGCAATCAAATATTAAATTATAGTGTCATTCTTTTATAACTATCACTATAATACCTTTTTGAGTCATTATATTAGAAAATGTCACTAAATGTGAATTTTCTTGTAGTGATGGGATCTCAATTAACCATGAGAAGTTGGCCTCTAGTATCTGTTAACCAAGGCTTCAAGCAAGAGTTTCTCTTCTGGAGACATCATTTTAAGAAATAAAATAGTAACATAAAATTTATAGTCAGATCAGTTACATACTATTAAGAAAAGGTGGAAAAATTTGCTTTTCCTTAATAGTAATATGCTAGATGTAGCTCTTATAGTTTAAAGATAGTGCCAACTGATAAGGTAATAAATAATCTGCCATGATACTCTCATAGCAACAAAACACTACTATTTAGCATTGATATATTTCAGCTAGCTTTGTTGTGTGATGCTCCTCGGCTCAGCCTCATTTGCCATTGATTCAACCTGTCAAATATCAAGGCTGTTTCTACTACAGATGGATGGAAAGACATGAAAAGGAGTCACCTGGTTCTAGAAAAGGAAATACTTGATTTCATTATTGATGAGGATTCTGTAAGTATCATTATTTTCCTTTCACACAAAATCAAATAATCTATGATATTCTTGGTTTTTATCCTAACGTTGCAATATTTATTAACTTTTTTTTGTAGAAGCAAAAGAAGAGGATGAGGAAGATAAAAGAGAGAAAAATTTAATGCAGCCGTACAAGGATGATCAATATGGAGCAGCTTGTAACGGGCTGGAAGCACTAGTTGGCCACTTTGCTGGATGTAAGATGAGAGGTTAGGGTGGCTGCATCCATTGCAAGAGAATGTGGCAAATTTTGGAATTGCTCTCTTGGCTTTGTGCTAATTTGGATGCTTGTAGAGTACCTCTGTGCAAGTAATGTCTTGTTTTTTCAATAAAAAACGTTGCATCTGTTCATGGTTTAGTGATGAAAGCAATATTTTTGAATTCATCATCGTGAATATTGCTAGCAAATCTAACATTCTTTGATAGTAGAACAAATAGGGACTTCAATACTTCAATATATATGTTCATTTATTTCTTTATGCTAACTCATCAGTTTGTGTGTCTCTTATGGCATTGTAGGAACTTTAGGCAGAGGAGAAGGAAACAAAGCAAGAAAGAAGAGATTAGATGCACCAAAAAAATAGTGAGATCAAAGAGCATTAACGGAGCTCCATTCTTCTCGTTGGGATCAACGTAAAATGCAATAAAATTAAGACTAGTTTCTCATTGTAATTTGTCGAGGAGAATACATAATTAATTCTTCTATTTTACTAGTTCGTAATTGCAACCACAAAGGGTCCATTTAGTTTGTAGCTAGAAAGAGCATAGCACAAGATCTTTAAAGCTTTGCTCATTCATCCACAAAATTAAGAGCATGCTTGGTTGTGTTTTCTTAGAATAAGAAAATTAATAAATAAAATAGATAAAAAATTAACACCACAAATTTATATACAAAATAAAGGGATTACAGACAAATCTAAAGCTAATTAGAGATAGATTTAAAGAAAGATTTACAGACAAAAATATTAAGAATTAGAGACATAAATAAAGATGGAAAGAGATATATAAAAGTAGAGACAGAATCAGAGATGGATTTTGGTAAAACAAATTTTAGATATTAGAGGTAAAATTAAATATAGAAAGGCTATGAAAATAGAGATGGATTGTGTTAAAAAAAATTAGATGTTAGAGATGGATTTAGAGATTGCATTTATCTGTCTTTAAATTCAAAGATGAAAATCATTCTATCTAAACTTGAGACTGGCTTTCAACCATTGATCTAGAGACTGAAAAATTCATCTCTATTTTGTTTTAGAGACTGAAATCAGGGCTTTAGAGATGAAATTATCCATCTCTAAAGCTCTATTTTCTTGTAGTGGGAGTTACACCACTAAATTCATAACCAATGTTTAATTTAAGACATAAAAATCTATGGATAATTCTAATAGCAATCCACTAAGTAGAAAAGATTTGAATCTATTAATAGTTAAGAAAGCGTAATAGGATTCATTGCAGATAAGGGAGAAATTGAAATTTATGCAAAATTTAAGATTTAGTTAGCAAATTCTTAAAATGTATGCATGTGCAAAATTAATAGCATTGAAATTACAAGAAAAATTTGGAAACTTATTAATTAGGGCCATTAGATGCCAAGATTCCCAAATTTTGTGTTGAAATGTCGAGTGGTCAGCTGGTTTAACAACATTATTTTCATATTTGTATGTGTGATATTTAACTTTGAATTCTAACAAATTTTAAGTATATGTTTGTAAAATTGAAAATAAAAAAAATATTTTTGTATTGAAATTAAACAATTTTTTTATAATATATTTGGTACCGTACACCTTAAAGTCTTCTATGGAAGACTTTAAAAGCTAATTAAAGAATTCATTATTTTTTCTTAATTTATAACAGCTAATTAAAGAATTCAATAGATAACATCTCTTGACGAAATATTATGCTTATTAAATTCATACTAAATTTTTTAACGTTTATAAAGTGGATGCTATTATTTTTCTTAATTAATTTATATATAGAAGGCAAAACTTATGCATCTTGAGTCCCCTATGCCTGGGTTGTTTAAGAAGCTAATTCAATTGGTTTAGCTTTTTAATGCAATTATTTATTTATTTTTTTCAATCTTAAGAAAAGGAAAATCACCCTCTTAGTTACTTCAAGATTTTTACTGTTTTTAAGATTATATATTTACATATGCACAATATATTAATAATTTATTAGAATTCAAATTTCGAATCACACATTAAATGCGAAGACAATATTATTATAATAATTTTACTCGACTCTTTTTTTTATTCCCTAATTAAGTTTAGAGAGTGCAAGTTAGAAAGTTGAAAACCCTCATTTAACTTAAATTAGTTTAGTCACAAGTTCGAAATCACTTAAAATAATTATTTACGAACACCCCCTTAAGGCTCCATGACACTTCAACATTAATGAGAAATTATTTATGAACGATACAACTTAATTAGAGGCATACAAGAAAAACCATTAAAATAAAATAGATATGGGCTATTAAGGTGGACCATCAAGCATAATGGCCTAGCCCATATATCAAGAGCTCAAAAGCTATACTATTATAAAAAAGAACGGATTTTTGTGCCTAAAATAAAAGTTATGATACCAAATTTTAATACACTAAATTTGTTCTTTTACTTATTCAATATTCAATAAATATTTATACATACAAATAACCACCACTTATTTAAAAACTTCCACTAATTACTTATTTTAATTAATTTTAAATTTTCTCTTTAATCTGGTAATAAATTATAAAAATTTCATTTTAAGAGAGTACTATTTTCATAATTATACAAATTATAAATATATTTTCCTGATGCATGTTAATTTTTAGTAAATAAATGTGCAAATATATATAAATAATATGCATGATTACTTAAAAATATTTTATGCGCACAAAAATTGTGTGTAAATAACTGCTAGTAATCATACTCAAAAAAGGAATAAAACATTTTGAATTGCTCAAGTATTCAAAAGATGGGGCGTTCTTGAAAAAAAAATCCATAATATCAACCCCATTTAAATAATTTTCGAAAAAAATTCTCAAATTCAAATCCGCACAGCAAAAAGATAGACAAGAAAAAGAGGGAAGCCTTTCCAAAACATAGGTATTTATTATTGAGGGAGTACTGGCAACATACATCAAATGAAACAATTAAAAACCCTAACGCACAAATTGACTTGGATTAGATATCACAAACCGCTGATTTTGGAGATTGAATTTCACATTTGTATTATGTTATCTACGACGTAGAGCAGCCACACGAATTTGTGGTTTCTCACAAGTCCAACAAAGCGGACAAATGCCACTAAATGGCCGTGTTCTAATAATTTGACAACAAAATGGCATATTGCCACAAAAGATTCAGACGCATTTACAACTTTGGTTCTTTAGTCTAACACTTGTTGAAGATTGTTGTGCCTTAGTCTTTTATTGATAAAGATCAAATTTGTCATCATATATATGAGGTCTAATAATGTTGAGATATTGTTGATTCAATACATATTGTTTTGATTCTATTCTAAAAATTGGAAGTGCCCCAACTAGCGAGTATAGTTATTAAAGGTGAGAGGCGAGGTGAGAGGCAGGCGATCAAAAGGCGAACGCGGCAACAATTTAAAAAAAAATATATAAATATATATAGTGCGAAGATTTCAAAAACATATAGACATAAATAATGTTAAAAAAAAATCCGAATTCACACTTCAAAAGTTCATTCATAACTCATAAAGACACTAATTTATATTCAATTAACAATAGATAATCATATGTCATCCTCATTTCTACTCAAATCTAATGCAAACTCATCATCTTCATAGTCACCATGAATGGGTTCACACTCTTCGTCATCACCTTCAACTTCATCAATAAGGCATAAACGTGTGTTAAGCGTATTTAATTAAAGTGCCTATCTTCGCATTTCCTCTTTTTCTTTCCTAACACCACTACTTGGAGCTTTTGAAGTAGATGATCTCTTCTCTCTACTCTAGAAGCTCTAGCAACATCTCCCCATGTTAGGCCATCATCATTTGTTTTACTCATGCCATCATCTTTGCCCACCAACCACTCATTACTGTCGTCAATATCTTCCAAAGATATAGCATTAATCTCATCACAGAGTCTATATCGTCGTTTCAACGCTCTATTATATTTCACAAATACCAAGTCATTTATTTTAGCTTGAGCCAACCTATTTCTCTTTTTGCTATGGATCTATCAATTTCATATACCATTGATGAATAAGTATATGCAAAAGAATATTTCTATTTTTCACAATTTAAACTAAATAAAATAATGTGTGACTAAACTTACATGCTCAAAGAAGCTCCAATTTCTCTCACACCCGGATGCACTACAAGTAGGGTTATGAATTTTAATGGCTAAACTCTACAAATTTGGAGTCTTACTACCATAAGACCCTCACCAATCAGCTACGAAAATTGAATAAACCTCAGTACCTCACATTAATTATAAAGCAACATTGACAATTTTGTATTCTAATTTTTAAGATGTATTCAAAATTCCAATTTATGGTATTACCTGGTGATCTCGTAGTCCTTTGTCTCTTTGCCATATTATGCCCAAAGAGGCCTTCTTCATTCTTGTAATGCGTTAATTCTTTATGAATTATATCTTGGGTGCATGTGTCTATAACCAATCTCTCAAGACATTTGTAGAACCCAGATATAATTTCCTTATCACCATTAATATTTGAATTTGAATAGCAAAAATTTGGGTTCAAGTAGTAGCTAGCTGCATGCAAAAGTTGATGAAGTTGATCTTCCTACCTCTAATCAATGATATCAAAATATCGGCTATATTTTTCTCTTCATCACCACCAAAACTCTTTGTAATAGCCTCTTTTGCTCTATCCATAGCCTCATTGATGTAACCCATTGGAGGTTTCTTCTCACCATCAACTAGCCAAAGAACTTTCACTAAAGGACCAGCAATCTTAAGGGCTTTGGTTGCTCCTCACCAAAATGCGATAGATAATATAATCTTGGTTGCTTGTATACCTTTTTGCTCTTTTGCCCATTTGCTATTGCTCCATGTATCCAAAACAAACATAGCTCTCAATCCTTTTTTAACCAAATTAAACCTTGAGAGCGTGAGGAATGTTGTGGCAAAAAGGGTCACCGCAGGCCTAGCCAACTCTTAATTAGTAAACTTTCTCATTAAGTTTACCGCACCAAGGTGGCTATATATATAGCTATTCACTTGCATGGCCTTTGTAAAAATTGGACAAATGTCCTTATCTTTAAGTATATCCTCCAACAGCAAGTCCAAACAATGTGCGGCACATTGCGTCCAATATAAAGTTGGATACTTGGACATCAATAATTGTCCTACGAAGATAAGAAAATATAGAAATAATAAAAATAAATTATAAAAAGAGAAAAAAAGGAAACAAAGTACAGAGATATGAATTATGATAAACATAAACTATTTAAATTTTAATAGCTCTTACTCGCTGGCTTCATATTTGAAGCATTATTTGTAACAACTTGAACAACATTTTTTGGTTCAACTTCCTCAAAATTGCTCATCAGCTCAAACTTTTTCTTCCTTGTCTTGCTACACTTAGTAACATCAACCGACTTCATAAACATGCTTCCCTTAGGACAATTAACAAGAAAATTAATTACAGTTTGCTCTCTTTTGTCCTTCCACCCATCTAACAAAATATAGCAACCTTATTTTTTCCAATTTTAGAGTAAAGTATGAATAAAACAAAATAAATGAAAAAAGTAGCAAAAATAGAAAACAAAATCCAAAAAAATAAACATAAATAATTATTAAAATAGAAAAAAAGCATAAAAATTAGTTTAAAATAAGTTGAATATAAAAATTAAAACTTTATTTTTTATACATAAAAATAGAAAATAGAAAAGAAAAAAATAAAAAAGAGGAAGAAAAAACAAAAAACTATACTTGGAGGCAGTTATCGATGGTGAACCGGTTGATGGGGGTTGGGTGTAGTGGGTAGTGTGTATAGGAGTGGGCTAAGGCTTTTTTTTATCTGCTAACTGGGTTTTTTTTAGGTAATTTTCCTTTTTCTTTTTTTTTTAATAATTTTTATTTAAAGCCCTAGCAGCAAGGCGGCCAAGCAGGGAGCCTCACTGTTTTGGTGAGGCGCAACAAGGCACTTGCCCATGGGTGCCTTCCTGCGACCACCTCGCCTAGCAGTAGCCGAGCACCCCGGTGCACTCCTTTAATAATAATGCTAGTGAAAAATGAGGAATAATTTGTAAATTGTTACAAACCTTAACTTCTTCTATATGAGACTAAACTTGATATCATTAAAAGCTATTGTCGATTCCACAAAGAGTGCCGATGATGATAAGATCCATTCCTCAAATGTGAACTTCCAACTATATCAATACATTGTCTTTTTAGCATGTATTGATGGAAGTTTTCTTCTAAAAAGAAACTTGAATTAATATGAGAAAAAGAACAACTTATAAATTCTCTTAATAAACCTCAACTTTTTCATTATACAATGAAATTTGCTACCATTACACACCTGAAATGTAGTGATTTCACACATAATGTACGTATAAGTGGTTCATGATTTCCGGCAAAAAAATTAACAATGTCCCTACTTTTATTAATAATGACTTTATATATTTCAAATAATTTGTGGAACATAAATTTGTACTCGGCTAATGTATTCTTCTTTTTTGTGCTCATATAATACCATAAGCAATTCACACGATGAACTGCTTAAGTTCTCTGGTATATTTTCACCCTAAAATTAGCATATGCAAAAATTAAATCAATAAAAACGTAAAAGAATCCAATAATTTTTTTTTTAAAAAAATGTATTTTCGTTACTAATATAATTTAGGTCATTGTTACGGCTGACCCAAGAAGTAGCTTCACAAAACCCAAAGGTACTTTTGTAACGTACTCAAAGTAAACCACGACTAAATTTTACCGCCGCCGCTGCCGATCGAGTCCGTCCATCACCCGCCGGACGGAACTATAGCATCAGCGCCCAGCCGAGCAGGAATTCATCGTGTACGGGGAACAGAAGTTGATGCTTGCTTTGGGTGTGGAGGCGGTGGTTGGATGGTTGGATGGTTGGTTGTGTGAGGTTACAGCATAGCAGTTGGCTATTTATACTGCAGAATGTTGATATTTTATTTTATAACATCATTGTACATACAATATATATATAGAGAGTATGATAATGAAAAAAAAATATAACGTGTGAGGTCGAACGTAGTTAATGACTATTTATCAATATTCATTAGAAATAAAATAATTATAATATCTTATTTAATTATAATATCATTGTGTATGTGAAAAAAAAAATATAAAAATATTATTGATTAATTATAATCATGAGAAATTGAGATATGATTTTAATATTTAAATTTGTAATATCAGCATATATAAAATATTTAATAATTGATATTTTTATTAAAATAGCATTTGAGTATTCACATGAATCCCGAGGGAAAAAGAAAGTGCACGGTTGGTTTGGCTAGATCTTCTTGCCGGGAATACCTATTTTAATTCTGTGACTTGATTTCGTTGAAGAAGAAAACAAATAATAACTGGCACCAAGGACGGATTTTGTTGGGGGGGCGCGGGGGGCTTGCCCCCAGGTTTATTACAATATCTTTATATGTGTGTGTATATATATATATATATTAAATTTTAGTAATGATTCATTTAAAAGAAGAAATTATTTAATAGTAATTAAAATTAATAAATTTTTAATTTTCATTCATTAACTTTTTGAAAACTAACTTTTATTATGGGCTTCAAATTAACAATAATTATCTAGATTTATTGAATTAAATTAAATTTATTTTTAACCAAAGATCAATTGATAAAATCTTTACCTATTTTGTTTTGTTAAAATCAAAATTAACTTTTGGACCCATATTTACAATCAAGTAATCAAGTAAGGACTATTGAATTTACCTGGTAGAACATTTCTATTTTATTTGTTTGAGAAAATGCTATGAGTTTAGACACACAAATCTTAAGGGACTTGTAAAACAATTAAAATCTCTCGTTTGTATGTTAATAAGATTAAGATAAAGAGATAAACGTAAATGAATATTAAAAATTTTCTTTTTTAGATTTTTCTGTGTTACAATAGCACCTAGTGGAAAAACTTTTTGAGCTATTAATATTATTAAAAACACATTTCAAAATAAGATGAAAGATAAATTTTCATTCGATTATTTAACTACTTATAATGAGAAAATATTACCAAAAATGTTGATATTGATTCAATTACTGATAAATTTTATGAAATAAAAAGGTATCGCACTCAACTTCAATAAAAATATGTATTTTAAATTTATAAATTTTAAACATTAAATAGAACTTATATATTTTATAAATTTTGGCTCCCCACACTTGGATCCATCTGTGACTGATAATTTTTTTTTTAAGAAAAAATTATATATATGCATTCAAATCTTTTTTACTTAAGCCGAGGCAACAGATATCTTCAGAAACCTCCATAAATCTTGAAAAGCCCTCCGTGAAAACCCTGACCAAGCTTCTCCACAGGTCCCAGCAATAATATACAAGAACTGGGCGATTGCACTGAACCACCAGGATGCATTCAGCACCAGGGCAGCCGCCGCCAGTCCCTATCCAAGATTCCGAATGAAGAGCCAGCTGAAGAAACCATGCAGACAAAGTGCCGCAGCAGCCACCACAACAGTTGCCATGACCTTGCCCTGAGCCTGCAGGAATTTAGTAGACGGGAGCATCATGGCGTACAAAAATTGCTGTGGAATCATCCAGAGCGCGAACTTTACAGCCTCCCTGGATATGGACGCCGTCTGTCCATGAATATTAAGGACTGGGGTGGCAAATATGAAGAGAGGTACAGCTGCAAACGCCTTGGCATTGAAGATCACCCATGATCTTTGCATGTAGATTATGTTGTTTTCAAGATATACAAACATGCAGTATTGCAACACAATAAATAAATATTGTGAGTCATAATATCAGAAATTGGAATAGATAATCACGATTAAGGCAATATGTGTGTTTTTATTAGTTTGAAATTCAAATAAAATATGTGTGATCAAAGTTATACATATAGTATGTGAGATTAGAATTAAACATACAGTATATTCAACGCAAAACAAAACTTATACATTTATTTAATTAGATACAAGTCTAGAAAAAGCCAAAATTATATATATCAATCGAGGCTTAAAAAGCAGTAAAGCACGCTGTCAGTATAATTTAAACAAGATAGAGAATATAATAGAAAACTTAGCTTAAAGATCCTGTATCGTAACAGAATCGATCAGACGACCAAATCACAGAATTCTGTTTGTCTTGAAGAAACAAGCGCTTCGACTCACTAGTGCAACGGGAACAATGCTGCTCCTCCTAGGATAAGATGGCCCAGAACGATCAGGTGCACTCCATCTCGTTCACCTCGAACAGTACTCAGTCGCCGGATCAAAATAAGATAGCTGTATATCAGAAATTTGGGAAAGGAATATATAGGACTGGATAATTATATATGTGGGGAGAATATCAGAATAAAAGAAGGGAAGGAATTTGAGAGAGTCAGAACATGGACAGAAATACTTTGGCGTGAATGCAATATTTTTCAAGTTTGTTAGAGGTAGACTATTTATAGACGAGATTAGGGTTAGAGTTCGCCAGTTAATGACCTCTAACACGTCACCCCATCTAATGGCATTCCACCACGTCACCTACACATGTCACACATCTACCAGCATCACTAAATTCATATCCAATGTTTGGTTTAAGACATAAAAATCTATGGATAATTCTAATAACAATCCACTAAGTAGAAATAGGGCTGTTCATTTGGTATGAACTGAACCGAACACCAAAATATTGTACTGAACATCGAACTAAACACTAAAATATTGTACTGAACACCGAACCGAACTATTTGGTTCGATTTAGTTAAAATCAAAATTTTTTACTTGCCAATGTTTGATCCAACAACATCTTTTATATCAAGAATTATCTTTCCAACTCTTGCCAATGCCATTACCTTATCCTTGAAGACAAAACATTTCTCTATTGGATGGTCAACAACTCACTGATATTTGCAATATGTTGGATCATTTACCTTCCCAGCGTCTTCAGAACATTTTGGTTTCATCAGTTCAATCAACTTCCTTGTCAATAATTCATAAAAAATATGAGAAACGTCAAAATCTGGAAATGGATATTCTTTCTCCTATATTTCTTTTGGTGCTTTCTTGCCTGTTGAAATGCGTTGATCTATAGTTTTCTCAGCAATCTTTTTATCATTTGTGGAAATTTTTATGGAAGCTATCTTGATCACCATGGATTCCTTAGTAATAGTTTTGGCATATTTTTCACTCTTCTTTGAATCTTTATTTTCTTTCTTCTAGTCTTCAATAGGAATTCCAACCCTGCAATTAGTAATAATAAGCTCCATGTTGTGGGCATAAGTGGTTGATTCCTCAAAAGTGTGAGGCTTGATCCCTTGAAGAATGTAGATAAGTCCCCAGTGCATACCTTGAATACACATTTCTACTGTAGATGTCTCTGAGAGTCTATCCTTGTGGTTCAGACTTAATGCACACTAATGGTTGATGTAGTCTACCACCGACTCGTCTTTCCATTGTTTTGCATTGGTAAGTTCAATTATGCTTATAGTTTTACGATTACTATAAAAGTGATTAAAAAACTCTCTCTATTTGATCCTAGCTATCGATGGATTTAGGTTCTAAGTCAATGTACTGGTTGAAGGCATTTTCTTTTAATGAACGTACATACTATTTCACAAGAATTTCACCATAAGTCCCTATATTATTGCATGTCTCTATGAAGTGGGCCACATGCTGTTTTGGATTTCCCTTCCTATTAAACTATTGAAATTTTGGTGGTTGATATCCTATTGGCATTCTCAGCGAGTCAATCCTCTTTGTATAAGGCTTTGAATACACAATAGAACTTTGAGAAGGCATGCCATACTGAGCCCTAACAGCACTGGGGATCATGTCCTGCAATTGTTGAGTGGTCGATCTTTTGATCAACTTCTTGCTTGTAAGGAATCTTTTCAACTTGTTTATGCACCATTATATGGCCAAGGGAAGATTGATGGTTGCAGTTAAATCCTCCAAGATCTTTCTCTTATTGTTTGTCCATAAGTTGTGCAATTTGTAGATCTTTTTCTTCTACAATCCTTTGGAGGTCAGCTATAGCTTGAGCCATCGAAACAAGTTGTTCATCTACTATTGTTGTTGTGGCCGACAACTCAGCAAAAGATGACGTCTTGGGATTTGTTTCCCTTTGACTTCCAAAGTTAGATTGTAAGATGGAATGAAATTAGTATTCTTGCCCCCAGTCATGGGTTGATTGACAGATTCAGCAGGAGGGTTAGGAGCATCAACAACGTCTTTCTTAGCCAAGGCTAGTTGGTTTCTCTTAGGTGTCATTGAGTGGTTGCAAATATCTTCAAAATTCAAACAAGAGAAAAAGATGAAGCATAGATTCAGGTCCCACCAAGCGTGCTAGAAATGTGTTTACACAAATTTCATTGTTTGCAAAATTAAATCATAAGACAAACAAAAATAATGGATAAATTAAATTTATGTTTAAGAATATATGAGAATTACAATTTTTCAGAGAAAAAAATATAAATTCTCTAACAAAACTAATTCCCTGATTCTTCTCCCAATATATGATCAAAGTGCTTAAAGCTTGTTTTTGGATATATGGTGTAGTATCCTTTGATGTGGTAAAAGACATTATGAAATATTTTTGAAACTTGAACCTTAATTCCGAGATCAAAGGACTTGAAGTTTTAAAGAAGTACAAGACCTTAGCAGTAGCAATGTGTAGTTGTAACAAAAACTTGAATGCTTGAGTCTTTGACTTGAGAATATGTGTATGTGAATACGTGAATATATATAAACATATATATGTATGTGTGTGTGTGTGTGTGTGTGTGTGTGTGTGTGTGTGTGTGTGTGTGTGTGTGTGTGTGTGTGTGTGTGTGTGTGTGTGTGTGTCCCTGAGCACTCCTTTATATAGGTGTTTAGTATGAAATCCCCAAATGACTTGAACACATTTGATAATTATCTTTTTAATGCACATATTAACAAATAATGTCAAATATTCTTGACTTGATTGGTCCACGTACATAGATATGTCATGTGTTCCAATTTGATTAGCTTGAGATTGCTAAGCCATTGGACTTGATTTGATTGGCGTGATCTATCACCTTGACACTTATTGATATTTGATTTGTGCATAAAATATTATTAGAGTATTAATTAAAATTATCTATTTATATTTTGAAATTAAATTTAATAAATTTTAATAAATAAATAAATAATTTTAAATTAATAACTAAAATATTATTTACACTTGTTACTTTTCAATTGGCCAAAAAATTAAGTCGTCTACACATATATTGACTATTAAGGTGGACTACCAAACATAATAGGCTTAGCCCACATATCAAGAACTTAAAAGTTATAAATGCCAACACTTATAATTAGAAAGGGAATAAAACATTTTGAATTGCTCAAGTATTCGAAAGATAGGTTGTTTTCAAAATAAAAATCCAAAAAATCAACCTCCATTTAAATAAATTTCAAAAAAATTCTCATACTCAAATAAACACAACTATGGGTGTAAGTTAAGCTAAGCCGCTGGCGAGCCAACTCAACTTGATTTGGAAAATTTTAGCTCGAGTTTGAGACTATTTGAGCTTGAGCTTGAGCTAAGCTTGAACTTTATAAAATGGTGGCTCGAAGGCTTACGAGCCCTAATATTTCTTAAAATAATATATAAGAATAATAATTTAAAAAATATGTACCACATATTGAGGTAATTTTCAAAATATAATTTAATTATTCACTAATATATATTACTTATTAATAAATAATAACTTATAAGATACTAATTTATAATTTGTAAAATTCTAAAAATAAATAGCATGGTATATTTGAAAAAATATAAATTTTCTAATTTAAATAATTTTATAAAAATATTTAATTATATAATAAAATTTTATTGTATAATATATTATATATAATTGCTGCATTTTTTCAAATTAAATAATGCAAGAATGAAATGAAAATCCTTCATTATCTTAACAAATTTATTTTTATATTTTAATGTTCAAACTTCAAAAGTTAAAATAAAAATCTTGTTTGAAATTTATAAAAATTTGATTGACTTTTAGAAAAATTGATACTACTGTTAAATTTGCTAATAAATAGTATTTCTTGAGAGCTTAACAGGAAATAGTGAAGACTAAATAGAGCTTGATATGCTCAAGCTCAAGCTCGCATGTTAAATGTGGAAAATGCTGAATGAGCTCGAGTTTGGCTCAAGCTCGATCGTGGTTCGATATCTTATCTGCTCATCGAGCTTGAGCGTGATATTTATCAATAAGTTCAAGTTTGAACCTAAAATTTGGAGTTCGATGAGCTCAACCTCGAGCTTTAGCTTGTGTGTTTTAAGATAAGTCGAGTTTGAATTTGAAATTTTTGCTAAATTCAGTTTGAGCTCAGCCCGTTTAGAGCCCTAAGCACAACAACAAGGAAGATCAGAAAAAGAGAGAAGCCTTTCCAAAACATAGGATTTTGTTTTGGAGAAACATAACCAAACATATCCTTATTTTTTCTCTAAAATACAAAAAAAAAAAAAAAGTTTTTCCAAAATATCTTCTACTATTATTCATTATCCCCAAAACTTTCCCATTTTTCAATATGTATATACATAAATTATATATATACATCATATATATTTTATTATTATTCTGATAATAAAAAAAATCACTCAATTTCATTTTTACTTTAAATTTGACTGCTACAGTAAAAAAATGCCTCCCTCAAAACATAAAAAATTTCCAAAATCAATTTTTAATTATTTTCTAAAACATAACTAATGCAAAAATAATTTGCAAGAGCACCAATTGAGAACAAAAAATAATCTTGTATTTTTGATGTGTCTTCAAAAAAAAAAAAAAAAAAAAATCTCTTTGAACATTTTACAAGGAAGTCTTTTATATGATTACAAATTCCATTACTTGGGATCATTGCTGTCCACTAAGCTACTAATTATTTGGATATAATTAAATCAATAAAATGAAACACGTGTAATCTCATGTTCTTCCATTTTCACTTGTATATTAAATCACTAGAATTAAAGTAAATCCAAGTGCAACTCAGCTCTTTCTTTGAGTGCAGCTCGACTCTTCTTTTCAGTATAGCTTGGTTATTCTTCTGAGTATAGTTCAATCAACCAGTCCAACTCGGCTTAAAGAGACATTGAGGCCCAACTTTGACTATAGCAACCTTAATGTATGCCTTTAGTTTGGGCTATTATATCCATATCAATAACTAAACATGAATTACATTCCCTAATATAGCTTTTACATTATTCAATAATTTATTTTTCCAAAACAAATAATAAATATATAATAAAATCATATAAAAAACATAACCAAACATTCCCTTTCATTTTCAATTCAAGCCTAGATATTTAGTATGGGAAAATTACATTTTTGGTCCTATGGTTTAACTATATGTACACTGTTGGTACCAAACTTTTATCACACAACACATTTAGCTCAAATTTCTTAATTTTTTTAGTACTTTTAGTCCCCCGGCATTAAAATTGATGAAAAATGCTACAAATTTCATTAAACATTAATATTTTTAATATTGTTATTTTGAATTAATTACATAGAAATCCCTAAAATTTGACTCATTTACAAATAAGTCCAAAAAAATTATAATGATTACCTAATTTTATCTCGTCTAAAATTTTTAAAGAACCATTAGTTTCTATTAATAAATTTATTGACATCATTTATGTGAAAATTAAAAAAAATCTCCGATAATTTTTTAAATTATTTTTTAGACAAAAATACCCTTAGACCTATTTGAAATATTTTAATTTTATACCATGCATAATTTTAACATTGTTAAATTACTCATAACAGATTTAAATATATATTATTATTAATAAAATTGTTTAAATGTTGAATAATCTTTAGATTCAAGTTGAATTAAAAAATAAAAATTAAAATCATGAACATATCTAAATTAATTAATCAAATTTAATTAAACTTATTTATTAATTAAAATAAAAATGAGTGAAAAATAAAAAATACATAGTTTTAATATTGTTAAACTACTCATAATAGATTTAAATATATTTTATTCTTAATAAAATTGTTTAAATATAGAATAATCTTTAAATTCAAGTTGAATTAAAAAATAAAAATAAAAATCATAAACATATATAAATTAATTAATCAAATTTATTTAACTTATTTACTAATTAAAATAACAATAAATGAAAAATAAAAATAAAAATAAAAATTAAATCCATCTCTTAAAAGACATAATTTTTATGATTTTAAATTACATACTTCATAGTATTAAAATAATAAATATATCTAAAATAATTTAATAGTTTAAAACTAATAATATAATTTTAACAATTTTAGATACATAATTTGATAATTTTAATTATTTTTGACTATATAATTTAACAATTTTTTATAATTGTTTATATTGATGATATTCTTGTTTTCTCTAATACTATAGAAAACCATTTTAAACATTTAAATATTTTTAAACAAGTCATAATTAATAGTGGACTTGTTATTTCATATTTAAATGTTTAAAATGGTTTTCTATAGTATTAGAGAAAACAAGAATATCATCAATATAAACAATTATAAAATTACTATAATTTTTATTAAATTCCTATCACTAGAACCAGAAGTAAAATCATATTTTTTACCAATCATTAAAAATTCATTTTATTTTATATACGAATATTACGTACAGAAAAATCCATATCAGATTCAGTTGGCCTAATAGTATCATCACTATTATGGTCATCATCATTATTAGTATCTTGAGTATTAAAACCATGAACAATATTAGATGGATTAATTTTTAACCTATCAAATCTAGTGTCAAGACTATTATCTTTTCTAGATTCAAAAGGTGGTTTATTAATCTGAGATGTCGAAGCTCTATAAGACCTAGGACTATCAAAACTATGATCTAATGGATCTATATATGAAAATGAAGACCTAACTGATTTATTAGATTTTATTAAATTATTATTATTAGTATTTCTAAATTGTATTGAAACATCACCACCTGGGGTTTGAACAATTTGACTAACTTCTGTCTGTATTACAGGCTGAGTTGGAACAGTTTTTTCCATTACCCAATTATTAGGAAACTCGACTTCACTCCATTTAATTGGTCGACGAGTTGTGATATGAGACTGACTAAAATTAGTCTCTATTAAAATTGTCTCATTTAAACTATTATTCATAATTTTACACTCTAGATTTAGTGTAAAAAATGGCTTATAATAAATCCTATAACAGATACAAATAACTTCTGAACCTGGCATATAATTATAACCATGTAACTTAACATTCAAAGTTAAAGCATGTAGAATATTAGCATCAAATAAAGATAATTACATATTAGGATAAACATCAAAATAAACAGGGCCGTTAGCTAAGCTGGACTGTATTATACCCATCAGTGAATGTTTCCAATTTATATTACGAGCATCACGCAAAACAGCAACAAAACTATTAGGTAAATTATCAAGAGTAAGAGGTTTAAATGCTATTTGAATTAAACCTATATGAAGAAAACGATATTCAGACTTATACATATCAATATCAGATTTATGAAATAATTGTAAAGTAATATCATCACCACTAAGAGGGATAGACTCCTCTATAGTTTTAACAATTTGTTTTAAACCAATTTTTTCAAAGGTACCCATTTTATAAATAACCTTTGGATTCACTTTAGAAATAGTCCATTTATTAAGAAGATCAAGATTTTTAGGAAGATCTATTTCTTCCAAAACAGTGTTCTTTATTGAAGAAGATTTTCCCTTAAGAAAATTCATTTTTTTAAGGAAAAGTGTTAAACAACCAGAGAAATATACAATCTCCAATCCATGGCTCTGATACCATAAGGGGGGCAGGATCTTATGAGGGAGGATAGATACATAATTTGATAATTTTAATTATTTTTGACTATATAATTTAACAATTTTAAATAAACAAAATATGAAAAAAATTAATTATTTTGAGTAATATTAAATTATTATTTTCTAAATTAGTATTTTTTTAATTGATACAAACGTGCATACACATTATAAGCCCGTTTGGATTCAAACTCCTGACCTCCTACATTACGTAAAAGACTTGTAGCATTTGGTTATAAGTCACTTGACTTCTAAATTAATACTTAATAAATTATTTTAAAAATAAATAAGTAGAAATTTAAAAAACAAAATAATAATAAAAAAGGGTTTTCTATTTCCACCCCACCCCACCCCACTTTGCTTTCCCTCTTGCCCCGCACCCACCAACAACCTTCTTCCCCCAACCCCCACCAACCCACGGTTGGACTGGCTCCCCACTTGCACAACCATCACTGCCACCCCTATCCAAGCTAACTAACCCCCCCACTTGCACCACCATGGTTGGGCTGTGGCCGCTGGTTGCCTGGCCATGGCTGGTGTCAGGCAATAGCCGTAGACCATGGCCGGGCATTGGCGGTCGCCGGTCACCGACCGCTGGAATTTGGGTTGGAATGAGTTTATATAATATATGTATATATGTGTATGTATGTAGTTATATGTATATGCATGTATTTAAGATGTATGTATATATAATATAGATTGTAAATATATGAATAAATATTATGTTAAAATATTTTTTAGAGAGTTTTTATGGTATTTAATTTTAATGTTATTTTTATTTTTTTGTGGTTTTTTCATAAATAAATAAAACTTTGAGGGGGGTTATAAATAAATAATTGTTTCTGTTCAAATTTTAACGAAAAATTAGGAGGAAGACCAAAAATATTAAAACATCGAGAATTTTGGGTGTGTCAAAAATTTGATATCAACATAATACATACAATTAAATCATGAGACCAAGAGTATAATTCTCCCCACTTATTATTGAGGGGGTACTGGAAAAGTGTGCCGACACGCATCAAATGAAATAACAAAAACCCTAGCCCACGAGTTCCCTTGGAGTAGATGTCATAGCCGCTGTGTCTGGAGGTTGTACTGTGTTATCTACGATGTAAAGCAGCCACACGAACTTGTGGTTTCTTCACAAATCCAGCAGACCCGACAAGTGCAATTAAAGTGCCGTGTATAATTTGCCAACAACAAGGCGTATTGCCACAAAAACGATTAAGACACATTTACAACGTTGGTCCTTTAGTCTACTCTAACACTCGTTGAGGATTGTTGGGGCTTTCTACTGTCCGGTCAGGTCACACCCACCGGATGAGTTTCAACAATTACATTTTATCAATTATAATAATTATTTTATTTCTATTTCGAAAACTAAGTAATAAATGCTCATTTTGATAAATTTAGAATCACGTGACTCTTAACAAGCAAATGGTAAGAAAAAGACAAAATGCAATCAACATCATATATATATATACTTATATGGTTTCTATATATATATATTTTAAGAATTATGGTGTTGCTATTGTACATAGCGACACCTTTTCTTTTAGTACATAAACTTTTTTTTAAATTAATATATATATCATATTTAATTATTTACTTTTAATATATTATATGTTGATTTTAATTTGTGTATACTCAAATTATAATAGTTATGGTTAAATATTCGATTGTTATTGATAAAAATTTGTATTCACGTTAATTTTTATTTGAAAAGTTTATAGAAAGTTGTGCTTCACTTTTATGATTTTTAATTATAAATTGATATGGCAAATTGTGTGTTTAGAGGTAAAAAAGTGAAAATTAACTATAAGGACAGATTAGATAAATGGGATGGGCAATCAATCACTATAAATACCAAGCTTTGAAGTCAAATCAAACATGAAAAATTATTGGCCAAAAATCGAGAGTTCTAACTCTATGCAAACGTGTTCCGAAGCAAAGAGTTCATTAAATTTATTGATTTTGGGAAATGATCTCAACTCCATTTTCAAACAACATGCTATGATTTTAAAATAAATCTAGTTTTCTTATTTGGATTTATATATTCGAAACAAACACACTATTATTATACATATCAGATGCAAAAACATATAATTATTAGAGAGAAAATAGAATTACATTAATATTTTGCTCGCAAATTACATTGTAAAATAGATTGAATCTTATAAATGCACTAACAAAAAATAGAAGTACATCAACATTTTACTTGTGTAATATATTTTCATAAATCACAAGCACACATACATTGATGTTTTACGAATACGATTAGATTGTAAAATAATTTGAAACTCATAAATGCAAAAATTTTTCTGAGTTCGGTACTTGGTACTTTTAACCATTGAATAGTGCCTAAATTAAGGTAAATTTATTATATCATAAGTTCATATTTTTTAAATTTGTGAGAAGTTAAATTTTAATTTTTCAAAAAATAAAATTTTAAAATATTTGAATAAATAAGAGCATCAGATTTATAAGAATATTATTAAAGATATTTGTACAATTACAATAGTCATAACTAATATTTCTTAAGATTTTAAAATAGATCCAATAATCTGTATTTGTTTATATATATTCAAAACATAAATACACAAATAAAAATAAAATTACATCAACGTTTTACTTGTGTTATATGCATTGTAAACATTATTAGACTACTTGTGAAGTAGTCTAATATTCATAAATTACAAATAAAAGTAAACATACATTGACGGTATTCGAACGTTATTAGAGAGTAAAATAGTCCAAGACTCATAATAAATGCACAGATGGAAAGAAAATGTTAATTCTTGCTCGTCTCATAATTTAAAACTCATATAAATGCGTGCAAACTCTTTTTGAGTTTATATAACCTTTAACAGAAAATAGCGCTTAAGTTAGACTAGTTTTATTACGTTATAATTTCAATATTTTGAAATTTATAAGAAATTAAATCTCAATTATTTCAAAAAAATAAATTCTTGAAATTTTTGAATAATAAGAGCGAGAAATTTATAAATATTAGTAATTATAATTTTATAAAATTAATATAATCATGAGTAATATATGTTAAGATTTTAAAATATGTTTAGATCTTCTTATTTGTTTTTAAAATGTACTCATAGAACCTATCTGATTTTGGAAGTTTAACCCATTTTTACTTCTTTCCATAGTAGTAATGTGAAATATATATTCAAATTTTTTATTTCCTAACTCTCACTTAAAACGTTTCATTAAAATTTAAGATGGAGCTAATAATTCTTAAACTAATTTGGTTTTTGCCTGAACTCCTTGTTTGGTGCTCATTGAAATGATCCACTATGACTAAAGACCTTAAAAGATACGTAATATTTTTTACTAAAAACCTTAAAAATATTACACTTAATAATTTTTCATTCCACTTAAAAGATACACAATTCCATAGACACTCGATTCTTGATAATGCTTAGCATACCATGCGAAGTTTGTTCACAAACTATTTGAATAAGCTCATGTTAAGTTCTATAAGACGTTTTATAAATAATTTGACAGTTTATAAAATTTATTGAAATATATGATAAAATCTTTAGAAAATAAATTTATAATTAAGTTCTAAATATAAAATCACGTCTTGATCTTATAGCATCATTTTTTAAAGGACCTACTCCATAATTTATACTTTAAATGTTAACAAATTTCATATTTTTGGTTATATTAATTTGATTTCTAACGTCTTATAAGCCAATTTCATGATTTCATTTTATTCATATATTTAAAAAATTATATGTGAATTCAAAAGTTGAAAAAAGGAAATCCTATAAATTAATTAATGAAGTAGTACATAAATCTTCTATATAAGGCTTCCTTGGGTCTTTATGGTATCACCAAAAGCTTATATTAGAATACACAAGTTTCAGCTTATTCCACCATCATGGGTTCTTCAGGTATTGGAAGCTGCCACCCTTTAGACCCTTTAACACCAGCTGAGATCTCTGCGGCTGTGGAGGCTGTCTTAGAATCAGTGGCCACTCCTGAGGTTTGCTACCATAATACCATAATATTGACTAATGATGTTTTCGCTTCTTACAGTTCTGACATATAATTACTTTAATGGCTACAGGAGAGGGATGGAATGAGGTTCATTGAGGCAGTTTTGGTTGAACCAGACAAACATGTCGTTGCATTGGCGGATTCATATTTCTTCCCTCCTTTCCAACTATCTCCACTGCCTGGAACTGCAAATGGACATGGAATGCCTTGTCAAGTCCCTCCAAGGCAAGCTAGACTTGTGGTTTACAATAAAAAGTCCAATGAAACCAGCATCTGGAATGCCGAACTATCTCTCAGTCGAGATGGTCATAACGGGGCCAAAGTGGTTTCAGCCAATTTGGTGCCAGATGTGCAGCCTCCCCTGGTATGGGAAAATTGTTTCTGCCATTGCATAAAATACAGTTTTGTGTACATTTTTTATTTGTTTCTGGGCTAGGCTGGTTGATTATCTTTTGTCTTGTTGTACATAATGTTTTTCCAAAAATAATGTCCTTGACCGATAATGTTTTAATTCAAAAGGACGGTGTGGAATGTGTTGAATGCGAAGCTACAGTAAAGAAATTTCCTCCGTTTCAAGAAGCAATGAAGAAGAGAGGCATCGACGATATGGAACTCGTACTGGTTGACACTTGGTGAGGATCTTGCATTTTAGCCCTCTTCGACTAGAACATTTTCGATGCGTGAAACTACATTTATATATCTTATAAGGATTCTATGCAAACTCTTCTTTCTTCAGGTGCGCTGGTTATTACAGCGAGGCTGATGCACCTAATCGCCGACTTGCTAAACCACTCGTCTTCTGCAAAGCTAAGAGTGACTGCCCAATGGAAAATGCATATGCTCGACCAGTTGAAGGAATCCATGTGATAGTTGATCTGCAAATCATGGCTGTAATAGAATTTGAAGATCGGAAAGTAGTTCCCCTGCCACCACTTGATCCCTTTAGAAATTATACTGCTGGAAAATCACGTGGAGGTGTCGACCGGACTGACGTCAAACCTCTGCATATCATTCAGCCCGACGGCCCAAGCTTCCGTGTAAATGGGAACTTTGTTCAATGGCAGAAGGTAGTTTTTTGAAATGTGGTAGCCGTTTGGCAGATGAGCAAAATAATGCTGAAATCATTCTCCTATTCTCTCTGCAGTGGAATTTTCGTGTTGGATTCACTCCTAGGGAGGGACTAGTAATTTACTCCGTTGCATATGTTGATGGTAGCCGCCTTAGGCCTATAGCTCACAGATTAAGCTTTGCGGAGGCAGTGGTCCCTTATGGAGATCCCAATGATCCACATTATAGGAAGAATGCATTTGATGCAGGTGAAGATGGTCTTGGAAAATATGCTCATTCATTAAAGAAGGTCAGATAGTGTTCTTGATTGGAATTATTTCTGTCAGGTGAACTAGCTACTGATACCACTAATTAATTTGTAAATGAAATGTTGTAGGGTTGTGATTGTTTAGGCTATATTAAGTACTTCGACGCCCATTTCACAAATTTCACAGGGGGCGTTGAGACGATTGAGAATTGTATTTGCTTGCATGAGGAAGATCATGGGATCTTATGGAAGCATCAAGACTGGAGAACTGGTTTGGCTGAAGTTCGTCGGTCAAGACGACTGACAATATCTTTTATATGCACCTTGGATAACTATGATTATGGATTTTTCTGGCATTTCTATCAGGCAAGACAGTTGAATGAGTTGCTTTTGTCTGGAAGTTTATCTGTAAAGCTTGTAGGACTTAACGAAGGTGAAATCTTCAGGATGGAAAAATTGAAGCTGAGGTTAAGCTGACAGGAATTCTCAGCTTAGGTGTGCTTCAACCAGGGGAAGAACGAAAATATGGGACAACTATCGCGACCGGATTGTATGCACCAATTCATCAGCATTTCTTTGTAGCCCGTCTTGACATGTCTGTTGATTGTAAGCCTGGGGAAGCAACTAATCAGGTTTGTTTGTCTCATCATTTCTCTTTGGAACTGATTCTTAGTTCCTCCAAAGTCTAACAGCTGTAAAAGTTAATAATCCCTTCTTATGTTTCAGGTTGTTGAGGTTAATGTTAGAACAGAAAAGCTGGGAAAAAACAATGTCCACAGGAATGCGTTTTATGCAGAAGAAAAATTGCTCAGAAGTGAACTGGAGGCAATGCGCGACTGTGATGCTTCCTGTGCTCGTCACTGGATTGTAAGACTTCTTACTACTACTGATTTAGGAAGATATGAAACTATAAAATGTTGTCTGATGGCTAAAATGTTTTACTGGTTATTCAGATCAGGAATACAAGAAGCAGAAACCGGGCTGGACAGCTAACAGGTTACAAGCTAGTACCTGGTTCCAACTGTTTGCCGCTAGCTGATTCTGAGGCAAAGTTCTTGAGAAGAGCTGGGTTCTTGAAACACAATCTGTGGGTCACCCGTTATGATCGTGATGAGATGTTTCCTGCTGGAGAGTTTCCAAATCAGAATCCTCGCGTTGGAGAGGGATTGGCTACCTGGGTTCAGCAGAACCGGTCTCTAGAAGAAACTGATGTAGTTCTTTGGTAAGATTTTTAGGACATTCCAAATCAGATATGTGTGTAGTTCCATTTTTCGTCACCTAGATAACTAGTTTTTTCAGGTATGTGTTGGGTGTTACGCATATTCCTCGGCTAGAAGACTGGCCCATCCTGCCTGTGGAACGCGCTGGTTTCAAGCTTATGGTATCTTACTCTTACCAACCACAGAGCAAATACGAAGCGCTAAAACTCTCTGATCTGATCTGATTGTTATTTGTTTTGCAGCCTCATGGATTCTTTGATTGCTCGCCAGCAATAGATGTTCCTCCCAGCCGAGTGGATTCAGACCTATGCAAATCAAGAACTGATAATTCTTGATATGCTGATGCTCGAGATCCAAAGAGGGCACTGGCTTTTGGGTGATTACTCCTTGGTACAATCCAACAGCCAGACAACTAGTTGACGGCCAACCCATTAAACATACAATAAGGTCATTTGGTTAGCCCCTTTTCATTCTTTGTGGAACCTTCACTATAAGTGGGGAATAAAAGCCATAAAAAATGGTTGCCGCGAGTGATGATATTTTCTGCGAATAGTTACAAATTTTCAGCAAAATGGGGACTACAAATGCCCATTTCCATGTACTGGCATTTATGAATTATGTCTGTTATGCATCAATGTCATTAACATAGAATAATTGAAGTATTGCTTAGTCAATACCTGGAGTTTCATGGGTTAAATCTCACCACCAATTACTGTGATTATCCTCTGATTAGTCCACTTAAATAAATATCTTCAACTCCAAGAAAAATAGGCCTAATTTGGTATCAATCAATCAAGAAACTAAACAAAACCTACTTGACTATTTCAGACTCTTTTAAACCTTACATCTTTATTTCATTCAAATGCACGTCAATCACGTCTTGTCTTATCTAATCTAACGTAAACAACAATTATATCAGTCCACCAAACAAATCATTAATTTAATAAAAAGTAAATCAATTCAATTATTTTAAAGAATAATCTGTACTTCTCCTTATTAAATAGGGCTTACGAAGTAACAAGAATTAGACCTTTTTTTTTTACTAATTTCTATGTAATCTTTGGCCACGTTTGATACACTCTAATAGCCTCCACTTGGTATGATAATGGAGCATAATATCTTGTTTGATGTGTGAAACAGAAAATACCGGTTGGGCTGCCTTTTGCGATTGGCCCGACACTATAGAGTAAAATAATTGTTATTCACGTAGTGGCCTTGGAAAGCAATTACATTTTGGCAGAATAGATTTGTTGCAAATTTTCAATATTACTTTTAAATTTTAGGATCATGGAAAAAATTTAGAGGGACTAAATTGTCATGAAAAAAAAATAACATGTATCAAACAATCATTGCTATACATAATAGTATAAACAATATATTATGCTCTTATGTGCTAATGTAGAATAAATTGGTTATGCTACAAATGACACGCAACTGCAAAAATTTCCCCAAGAACTACTTTTCACCACATAAATCAAAAGGCAAGATGAATAAATACATGTATAATTACCTGAAATCACAAAACAAGGAGAACACTGAACTTGTTCATTGCTCATGGCAACAAAAGAGCCAAAAGTAGCCCAGATCTAGAAATAAAAGAGAAGAATGAAAATTAATCTATCTCAGATTTTTGATACAGTAAGATTGATAGTGAGATTCAAATGAAAGATGAACACAGAAATTAGGGCAAAATCAAACTATTGTGTTAGAGGGGAAAATACTGGTCGTTTCCTACTACAACCCTACATTCATCCACCTTCGATTACACTTCGAGATGTTTGGAAATCTACCTCAACTATCTTTAGATGTACTATCCAGGGATGGAAGCCAAGATGGAGATCTGTAGGTGGAACCAAGTTGCTGCTTGTGGGTTAGAATTGCAAAATGAGGAGGAATTGTGAAATGGGTGCTATCGGTGTGAGGTCAAATCAAACATTTACTGTCTAGTGAAGCAGTCAATTAGGGGTGTGATTGTTTAATTGCACCCCAACCTCTTGACAAGAATAGGGTCAAGTCACATTTACAGTTTAGGGCCCATTAATAAAGGTAGGCCGGCCCAAACTTCTTGTGTAGCATATCAAACATGCTACTAAGTGATATTGTAGTGGGCTGTAGAGGCTAATGTGTGGTATCAAACGGGGCCTTAAGCTAATATATTATTACTATCTCTGCTATTATTCAATCTCTAATGGGCTGTTTGGTTTTATTTCCAATTCACCTTTTCACATCCATAACTTTTTACACATTTTTATCCAATATCATTTTCATTTTCAAAACACATTTTCCAATAACTTATATATCTTTTCCAAATAACATATATATCTTTCTTTCTAGTCCATTATTTCTATCTCTCTCCACCTACAACCTATTAAAACTAACATAATTATTTTATTTCTAAATATTTCATCCAAATATATTTTCATTGTCACATCACATTACATAACTAATTTTCATCAATTTAGAAATGCTAGAAATTGAAAATGGAAATAAAAATAAAACCAAACAACCCCTAAATCAAACTTGGCCTATAAATATTTAGTAAATTAACTTACACAAATGTACTAAGCACAAACATGCGATAAAAGAAGAATGTAAGGAAACCAAGGAATGTTTGGTTATGTTTTTTTTTTTGATTTTATTATGTATTTTGGAAGAATGAATTATTGAAAAGTATGAAAATTATTTTTTGGTATGTTTGTTTATGTTTTGGGAGAAACATTTTTTTACCGTAGTAGTCAAATTAATACCTCTTTATTGTGTTTTCAAGGTAAAAATGAAATTGAGTGATTTTTTTAATGTTAGAATAATAATAAAATATATAATATATACATATATATATTAGAGAATATATATTTTGAAAAGAAAATATAAATATCTTTAATTATATTTTTCCAAAATAATATTATTTAAAAAACATAACCAAACATTCCCCAACTTTACTTTCCCCATTCTTTCGCCACAAACCTCTGCAAGCACAGAGACAAAAGACAGAAAAAAATTTCCCCTTTTTGACTACCCAAACGAATTGTCCAAACTGTAATTCTCTAGAAAACCCACATCAACTGTACTGAACACCAATGATAATCCCCCAAAAATTGCAAACCCAAAAGCAAACAACAATCGAGCAACAAAAAAATTGAATCAAGGAGGTTTCATTTAAATACATTTCAATTTCTATTTTCATTTCATAATTAATTTTTTAATTTTTAAAAATACATAAGCTGTGTTCTCCTCTATTTTCCTAGAATATTTTTTAACTCCTAAAATATGCCCAAAATACATACACATTCTTGAATTGTTCTTCCTAAAAACAAAAAATTTATAACCAAAAACTCCTCCCAAATCAATCTCAAAATACTCTATTGATATGGGATAGTCCAACATGCCTAGCCCAACAAGTTATCGACTTCAAAGAGGGCCTCCAGGCCCACTTAATATGCACAACCCAACGCCACTTCTGGACTCAATTGGGCCGAATCACTTGACCATAGTCATTTGGTCAAGCAGATTGTTCTCGATTGCACTTAACGGGAGGCTTCAAGCTACTTGGTCCGTTCAACCATCTCTATGGTCGATCGCTCTGTCTATTCGACCATTGTCGAGCAGAGTGTTTACTTCGATGCTGAATTATATCCTTGCCGCATTTAATATTCTGACAAGCAGTATACCTTTGCATTAATGGCGTGTGCCACCCGGTACAATCTCTGCCACCAACATTGGCAGAGAGGTGCCTACCCAGAGTACTATTTACCTTGAAAACCAGGAGATGATGCCACCTAGGATAGTACTGGGATTGGAAATAATCTATAATCCCCAAGCAAAGACAAAAGCCCTTTACACTTGATAGGGGCATATTAGATATATTACATACTAGGAGAAGGCTATAAATACCTCACTACCAGCTACACTCCAGGTAATGTCATTTACACTATACACTCCCACTCTTTTGTTCGATTACCTTATTTTGACCAGAACTAACTTGAGCGTCGGAGTGTCTTCGTCGGGGGCATCTTGACTAGTTTAATGTTTGTTGTTCATTGCAGAACTCAGACCTCAAATAATATTGTTGTTGGATTATTCGACTTTCTTGGTTGAATTAGTCCAAACACAACCTAATTCACTATAAACGACTTTCAACCTCATCATCTATATCCTAAAGACCACACCTTCCTCACCTACCTCCTCACTTTTCACTCTATCTTTCACATCACTCATACTATCTTACCTCACTTATCCATAATTTAATTAGTTATAAAATTCTAAAACTTGTGTTTAATAATTTAATTAATTAATTATCAAAAAAATAATTAAATTTAATTAAATACTATTTATATTATTACTAAATAATTTATTTACTAGATAATATATTAAATTAGGGTAGGATCTTATGAAGGAGATCATAGATCATAATAGAGTTCACGAAACCCAACCCATAGTCGAAAATCAAGATATCATTTATCTGAATTTACTAGCCCACCATATAAATCTGATTCAATACCCAAAAGTCCACAAATGCCAACCAGGCTAACAAGGGCAAAACAAGAGGTAATCTAGAATCAAACATACATGGAGTGCCCGTAAAACCTCAGAAGCTGATCGGATAACTCATTCATGGATCTAAAATCTTCAACACAAGCCTAGTCAAAGATGACCATATATACAGAGGAAGTATCTAACTCATTGTTATTTAACACAGAATGCCTTAGCTTGCCATAAGGCTAAGGCTAGGATAATATTTAAGAAATAATAAAAAAACTAACCTTAAAGGACCTTAGCACCGAAGAATGAAACTTTACTCAGCTTCCGCTAATTTTATAAATTTTTTGTAAGATAAATAATACAACAAAATGTTTACAAAGTAAAGGGAATACAAAAATTACAAAGGAAATTCTTATTTGCCTCCTCCTCCATACAAATGAGAAGTAGAATAAATAGAAAAACCAAAAGGAACTATTACGGATATTAGAATTTAATTTTGAAGTTTGAATAGTACTGTGCGGATTTTAAAATTTTTAAATCTGTAACAGTAAAAAGCAAAAAGTAAATGAACAGTATTTGCATATGATTCAGAATACTGTTTTTAACTTATTACAAGAAGAATCAAAAGGACTACGGCGGTTTTCATCACTCACACCATGATCTCATTGCATACATCATTATTAATGACTACTTTTCTCTTTTGAGAGATTCCAGTATTTTAACCAGGGCTACTTCAGAATAATCTGGAATATCCTCATTGGGATCTTGGGATTCTCCAGCAAGACATTTGAATTGATTGTCATCATTCTTAGATGAGGTTGCCATTGACACCGTATCACCAGAATCACTGGATGACTCTACTTCTTCAATATTAAAATCTCATCTTTAAGTTCTTCCTGGACCATATTAAGCACCTCTTTAAGAATATCAGCTTTTGATATATTACACTTCCTCATTTTAATCTTTTGAGAAGCTTTTCCCAAAATAGACGAAGCTTCTTGCTTTTTCTCCTCATTAAGCTTTAATTTATAATTCTGAGTGCTCTGAATAATATTGTTCAAAGTCTCTTGTCCCTCCATTTGACAACTGTTCTTATCAATTTGGAGCATCTTATTCCAGAATTTAATGAAAAAGAGTCGGTAAAGAACAGGGATATTATCCTCAGAAGTACCAATTGCAGGAATCCACTTCCAAATCAAAGGGATAGAGAACTCCATATAAAAGAACATAGCAGCCTTATTGTTAGCAATTTCCACTTCAAGCAATTTAGGAGAAAATTTGCTCCATTGATCAAATGCCTGTTGAAATGGTTCAGGCAAATTTTTTTGACTTGGCCCATATGACTTCCACCATTTAAAAAACCAATGTGGTAAAGACTATACACTTCGGGACATACTTTAATAAACCAAGTATGCTTTCTCCTGGGATTTTCATAAAGAAACACGTTTGTAAAAGCCTGAATATAATCCCAATAATTAAATTTGAAAACAACTTTATTATCTTTAACAAAAAAATCCTTTTCTTTAAGAGAAGAAATTCCCCATTCCT
>JACGDI010000734.1:888260-955026 GCA_014898725.1 Jacaranda copaia
TAATTTAAGATGATTTAATTTCATATAATATAAAATTATTTATTTTTTAACTTGATGAATTGTTATAAGTATTACATATATAAATTATTAAATATATTATTTTACTTAAATCAATAATTAAGTTTTATTTGTACATAATCAAAAATAATAAATAGTTAAATAATTATATTTTAATTAATTATTAGCAATTAGTTTATAATTAATGTGTAGAAATTAATTTTCTAATATAAGTCAATATTAACAATAATGAAATAATTATGATATTACCCAATTTTTTATAATTAAGATGTAATTATAATTTCATAAATAATTAATATATATTGATACGTATTTTCTTTCAAGTAATACATCATTTGCTAATATTAAATTTATAAAAAATATAAATTTCATAATAAATTACCAATTAAATTAATTATACATCCTTTATTAAAACCATATATCAATCATTACACATATACACACACATACACATTATCCAACTATAAATATATATATATATATATGCATATATTATATAAAAAAATTACTTTTATCCCACAAATTCAACAAAAATTCAACTGATTTGACTTTTACTGTAAAGTTTATCTCATCTCAAAACAAAAAAAAAAAACAACCACTTCATTCTCAATTTCCCCCCCTATTTTCTCAAAATAAAAAGAAATACTTGACACATTCTCCAAAATTTTCTTTCTAAAAATCCTTTTTCCTAAAATATTTTTCAGAAAATACAGAAAACACAATAGAACAAGCCCATAAAACTGGAAATGCCTTTAAAAATAAAACCAAACGGGCTGTAAATCTTCTAAGCTATTGCTGCCCGGGAATACCTACTTTAATTTTATCACCTGAGAACCTTGATTCATGGAAAAAGAAAATAAATAATAACTGTCACATGTTTTTCTTTTTCTTTTTTATGTGCATTTAATAATTTGCATTCAAATCTCTTTACGTATATTTGAATTTCATTATTAATATGATATAATTTCATCACGTGATATTTTTACATTAAATGCATATAATTTTCTTTCAATAGTACCTATCAAATTGGATGGCCAAAAAAGTGTGTGAGCGTATATACCCCCAGTCTGAGCTAAAGAAGTCATGAAGGTTGTGATCACCTTAAATGGTCCGGCCGAGCTTAACTCAGAAATAGTAGTCAAAGATGAGAGCATGATGTAATTGAGCTGATCTTAGAAAAAACAGTCGAGATAAGGGTTTGATGTAACCAAGCTGATCTCAAAGAAAGTAGCTGAGATAAGGGTTTGAGTCAACTGAGCTGATCTCAGATAAAGTAGCCGATATAAGGGTTTGAGTCAATCGAGTTGATATCAAAGAAAGCAGCCGAGATGATTGTTCTATGATGCCCAAGCTGATTTTTGAGTTACATCTTCAGCCTAACACGCTCAAAAAGCAAGGAACGTGGGCCACACATGGCACCATGTCGATCAACTTTGCTGAATGTGGGTAGTTAAAGTTTTGGTGGGCTGGTACAACCCTAGTTAGTGGGGTGTTTAGCCATATAAATGGCCTTGTACGAAATTATCAAGGAGATAAGTTTACCTTCTTTTACTTTCAATTGGTGCTTGGTAAAATTATTCTTTTTGGCATCAATTTGGCATCATCTGTGGGAAAAAGATTAGGAGTTGAGACATGAGAATGGGTGATTCAGAAGAGAATAGAGAGACACATACGATGATGATGTCACAAAGTGAGCTTAACGCCTGTAACCACATCCGCCATGCCATCAACTATAGCGGCACAGTTGGCAGTCACTAAAGGAAGTGTTGCCCCAGTACCTCCGATGGTGGGGTAGATGACTACAAAATAGCTGGCCAACTTCTTATGGTCAACCTTCGGTGTAATCGCTGCCACCCAATCAGCTGGAACCATACATGCACCCCCTCTGCTAGTGCTGCTAGGCCCCATGGTCATTCCTTTCCTGTTGGGACTGGCACCTAATATTCTGATGCCTCCTACCCCTGTGCCCCTTTCGGGATTGGTTAGTCTTATACCTCCAGCAAGGGCGATGACCACTCCGGTAGTGCACATGCCTGCGGGTGTAGCCCTCGTGCAAAGTCCCAGGGCTGCCTTGATGTCAGGAGTAGTTGCGCAAGGCACGATTATAGCTGGGCCACCTTTCCTAGGTAATCCAGGGTTGGTTATGGAAGAATAGAAGGTCACAGTTGTACCAGCTGGAGTAACACTGGAAGAATCTAGAAAGGAGGGTGCCTGGCACATACCTAAAGAGGGTAACATGAAAAGCCCCATCCACTTAGCAGACACGGAAGCGGTGGTGGAAAGTTTAATCTCAATTAGACATGACAGGAATAGGAGGGACAAGTCTCAATCAAATTGATAGCAAAAATGGAAGAAATGATGAGGGAGATGGAATAGAAAAGGAAATGGATCAAAGGAAGGATGAGAGAAGAAGTCAAAGCCTTACCGTTCGATGAAGCCATATTGTGGGATCCATTCCTAAACAACTAAAAGTCTTTCAATATGCCCAAGTACAAGGGCATTGCCGACCCTGTTAATCACTTGTGCGAATTTGAGAACTTGGCCATGCTATACCAATTCTCGGATGGAGTGAAGTGCAGGACTTTCCTTACCACCTTAGGAGGGGTAGCTCAGAGATGGTCTGGGCAATTACCACCCCGATCTATTCATACATTTGATGAATTCATATGAAGATTCCTACACCAATTCACCAGTAACAAGTAGTATAGAAGAAGTGCGCAAAGCTTACTGGCCTTTCGCCAAGGGGAGGCGAAAAGCTTGGGACGTTTTGTAAGGTGTTTCACTACAGTGGCCCTGGAGGTTCCTTCGGCTACTCCAGAATTATTAAGTGGTACTTTCGCTTAAGGGTTGCGACTTGGTCTTTTCTTCTAATCCTTGAGTAGAAAGCCAGCGAAACGTTATGATGAGCTCTTAAGGTGGGTGAAAAAGTACATTCACAAGGAGAAAGACTCTGAAGCGAAAGAGAGGGAGTTGAAGGAGAAAAAAAGAGACAGGAGAGAAGATCATGCCAATAAAAAATAAAGGTAGAAGAGAGACCCAGAGCTGCGCTCATGCGGCAGATGAAAGTTCCATTGGTGCTAGGGCCAAAATTTGATCACTACACCCCCCATGCGAATGCCCAGGGAACAAGTATGTAGGCTATTGAGCATCTTAACTTGCTTCGATGGCCACATTCCCATAGAGATCCATCAAGACGGCCCAAGTTTGATAAATTTTGCCATTTTCACAACAAGTACAAACATGAGACGGAAGAATGTGACCACCTTCGGAATGAGTTGGAGCAGCTAGTGCGGGATGGACAGCTGAATGAATTTGTACTCAGAGTGGGAGCCGAAGGCAGAGACAAGTGCCCCATACAAAGCCGGGAGGGACAACCAAAAATTTGACAACCTAATGGAGAGAAGGATGGTAAAAATAGGGCTATCAGAGGAGTGATCCAAATAATTTCGAGAGGTCCGACTGAAGGAGACACTCATCGAGCTAAGAGAGGAAGAGCTAAGGCTTTGGCACATAAAAATATGGAGATGGCATTCGTTTCTATCATTAATGGCATTCCAGTTATCCAGTTCGAGCTAGAGTACCTAAAAATACTATATCTATCCCATCAGGATGTTTTGGTTATTACAGTGATGATAGCCAACTATGAGGTAGCCTGCATTTTTGTTGATGGAGGTAGCTCGGCAGACATCTTCTTTTATGATGTCTTCCAGCAGATGAATCTAGAAAATACCATGCTCGAACCAGTGGAGACATCACTCTTCAAATTTTTAGGAGAAGTAATTCAGCCCAAGGGACAAATTTCTTTGCCAATCTCTTTGGGGGCAGAAATGTATCGAAAGATATGTATGGTAAATTTCTTAGTAATCGATGCCCCTTCAGCATATAATGTGATTTTTGGCAGGCCCATGCTGCAGCTTTTCCAGGTGGTAGCTTTCCTATACCACATGAAGCTGAAGTATGTAGTAGGGTGATTGGTAGGGGAAGTAGTGGGAGACCAGTATACTTCAGGAAGTGCTACGTGGATGCAGTGAGAAAGGGATCCCATAAAGGTGATGAGGTCGGATGTAAGCAAAGGCAAAACAGAGCGGGTGCACCCCTGGGTGAGGAAAAGTAGTAGAAAATTGAACCTAAAGAAGAGCTCCTATCGATAGAGTTGATCCCAGGAGATCCCGATAAGATCACACAGATAGGCTCCCAGCTGAAGACTGACTTACAGGTAGAGCTCGCTATGCTAAGGGATTATGTGGATGTTTTGCTTTTTCTGTCTTAGACCTCACAAGTATAGACCCAAAGGTGGTCGAGCACAGGCTTAACATGGACCCAATTGTTAGGCCAATCAAGCAGAAAAAGAGGCACTTTGATCCTAAGAAAGATTGTAAATCCAGCAAGAGGTGGAGAGGCTCTTGGATGCAGGGCATATTATGGAAATCCAGTTCCCTGAGTGGAACTCCAACATGGTATTAGTGCCAAAGCATGCGCATAGATAGAGAGTTTGTATAGACTTCAGAGATTTGAACAAGGCATATCTGAAAGAATTCTACCCTTTACCCAGGATCGATTTGATGATAGACTCTACTTTTGGATGCGAACTTCTTAGCATGATGGATGCCTCGTAGGGATACCATCAGATTCCACTCAGCTCGAAGGATCGCACGAGAATATATTTTATCACGTCCTAGGGAACCTGTTGTTATCTAGTCATACCTTTTGGGCTGAAGAATGCAGAAGCCATGTATCAGAGACTGGTGGATCAGATGTTCAAGCATCAGGTTGGTCAAAATATGGAAGTGTATGTTGACGATATACTGGTAAAAAGTGTGAGCTGAGTTGAACACATCGGGGATTTGAAGAAGATTTTTGAAACCCTGCGCAAGTATGTGATGAAATTGAATCCAAAAAATGTACATTTGGAGTGAAAAGAGGCAAGTTTTTGGGCTATTGGTGATAGAAAGAGGAATTGAGGCAAACCCAAAAAAAATTCGAGCTATTCTGGAGATGAGCCCCCAAAGAACCGTGAATGAGGTCCAGAGGCTAGCCAAAAAGATAGTTTCCCTTAGTAGATTCATATCTAGATCAGCTGAAAAAAGTTTACCTTTTTTTGGAATCTTGCGGAAGGCGAAGCAATTCGAGTGGAGGGAGGCAGAACAATACGTGTTTGAGGAACTGAAGGCCTACTTAGTGGAGCTCTCTTTGCTGATGAAGCCCACCTTAGGAGAACTCTCTATTTATATTTAACAGCATTAGAGCAGACAGTGAGCTCAGTACTCGTGATGGAGGATAGAGCAGTGCAGAAGCCGGTATACTATGTAAGTAAGATCTTGCATGCTGCTGAGCTGAGATACCTAAAAATTAAGAAGATGGCACTAGCTCTGGTGGTCATGACAAGAAGGTTATGGCCGTACTTTTTATCTCATCCTATTATCATGCGAACTAACCACCCATTGAAGCAAACTCTTGGGAAGGCTGACGTGGCTGGAAGGCTAGTTAAATGGTTAGTGGAACTAGGAGAATATGATATTGGCTATGCCTCCAAGAATGCCATAAAGGTGCAAGCCCTGGTGAATTTTGTGGCAGACATGCTTACAAGGGGGGAGGAAGGTTTGTTGATGGTGTATGTAGATGGGTCATCAGGACATGGAGGAAGTGGGGCTAGAATTGTTGTTATTGATCTGGAAGGTAAAGAGATGGAGTTTTCTATGAGGTTTCATTTTAAGGCCTCCAATAACGAGGTAGAATATAAGGCACGATATATAGGATTAAAATGGTTGTGCAAAATGGTGCCAGATGTGTTCAGGTGTTCACTAATTCACAATTAGTAGCAAAGTAGATCAAAGGATAGTGCGAGGCAAAAGAAGCCAGAATAAATAGGTATCTGCAGCTGATAGATAAGCTACGATAAAATCTGCTCAAGCTTTAAATAACCCAGGTACCTCGGGAGGAGAACAGTAAGGCAGACTATTTGGCCAAGATAGCCAGCTCTCTTAGCAAATGCAACACCCGACAAATCACGATCTACGAGCTGGAAAGAGAAAGTCTTGAAGGTGAAGTCCTCATGATAGAAGAAAATCAGGATTGGAGGACCCCCATCATACGACAGCTGTATAGAGACAACCTAGTAGCCGATCATAAGTTACATGTGTGAGCAATGCGGTTTACCATGATAAATGGATTGTTGTACGAGAGAGGCTTTGCTCAGCCATTGCTATGATGTCTGTCCTCTTAAGAAGGAGAATACATCCTGCGAGAAATTCACAAAGGATGTTGCAAAAATCACCTAGGCAGGACTGTACTACCCTCCAAAACTATCCAAGTTGGGTACTTCTGACCCTCTATCCAAGTTGATGCAGGAGAATTGGTGAAGAAATGTGACAAGTGTCAAAAGCACGCCCAGGTCAGCCATATACATGCCGAGCCCATGCATGGAATGAGTGCCCCCTACCCCTTCACAAAATGGGGAATGGATATTGTGGGGCCTTTTTCTGTGGCAGCTAGGCAAAGGAAGTTCGTGTTGGTCGCAGTGGATTATTTTAGTAAGTTTGTAGAAGCAGAACCCCTGGCTAAGATAACGGAGAATGATGTGCTCAAATTCTCGTGGAAGAATATAATATGCAGGTATGGCATCCCCAGGGAGTTGATCTCAGATAATAGCAAACAATTCCAGGGTTCCAAGGTGCAAGCCTGATGTAAGAAAATGAGAATTGACCAACACTTTAGCACCGTAGCCCACCCACAAACCAATGGGCAAACTGAGGTTATCAATTGTGATCTTTTGAGGAGTCTGAAGAAAAGGTTAAGCTAAGCCGGTGGTGGTTAGGTAGATGAGCTTTCTAGAGTATTATGGGCCCACAGGACTACACCGAAAGCGTCAATTAGGGAATTTCCTTTCAGCATGGTCTACGGTGTGGATGTGCTGATTCCAGCCAAGGTGGGTTTGGAATCACATTTGGTGCTGGCATATAATCCCAAAGAGAATGGAGAGATACTCAAAGATTCTCTGGATATGATCGAATAAAAGAGGGAGAACGCTTGCCTCAAGTTAACTAAGTACAAACAAAGGATCCAAACTGCCTTCAACAAAAGGGTCAAGCCTCGCTATTTCCAGGTGGGAGATTGGGTCTTGAGAAGAATGGATGCATTGGGAAATGTTGTAAAATTGGAGCCCAACTGGGAGGGGCCTATAGAGTGATCACCATGCTAAAAGGGGGAGCTTATGAGCTGGAAACGGTAGAAAGGAAGAAGCTAGCTCATCTATGGAACATTCAGAACTTGCGGCATTTTTACATGTAACTTCTTTTAGAATCTGTTTTACTGTTCTTAGTTTACATTGGTTATCTTGCAATGTTTAGTTTTGTTTCAAAAATTAGATAGTTTCCATTTCTTGTTAAGTACTAAGTTAGGCAGGATCAGCCTATCTCTTGTAAGTCTTGAAGGTGTCGTGTTTGCTTTTCCAACTCACTGATCTAAACAAAACATGGTAACGCCAAAAGAAAATCAGCTCGGCTGATCTAAACTGAATATGGCGAATGCTAAATAAAAATTAGCTCGACTGGTTTAAACTGAAGATGGTGAATGCCAAATAAAAATCAGCTTGGCTGATCTAAACTGAATATGGCAAATGCCAAATAAAAATTAGCTCAGCTGATCTAAACTAAAGAGGGCGAATGCTAAAAGAAAATTAGCTCGACTGATCTAAATAGAAGACGGCAAATACCAAAAGAAGATCAGCTCAGCTGATCTAAATTGAAAATGGTGAATGCTATACAAAAATCAGCTCGGGTGATCTAAACTGAAGATGGTGAATGCCATACAAAAATCAGCTCGACTGATCTAATTGAAGATAGCGAATGCTAAACAAAAATTAGCTCAGCTAATCTAAACTAAAGTTGGCGAATGCCTAATAAAAATTAGCTTATCTAATCTAAACTAAACTAAAGTTGACTTAGCAAAGTTAAAAGGTGAACAATTATAAAAATCCCTCTTTCATTGAATAATGTAGTTATATTTCCAAAAAAAAAAAAAACCCAACGAGTGGGCAAGGAGTGTTACAAGATACTCAATTGTTCAAGTTAGCTGGCTCAAGGGGTGACACAGTAGTCGAGATGGCCGACTGGTTTGAGGACCCAGCACCAGAGAATACCTCGGCCCCTCCTAAAGCCTCGATCTCTAACCCTAGCTCGACCATAGAGTAGGGCTTAGCATGACCACCTTTGACTTCATCAGTAGGGTTGTCATCATCGTCTGAGTCCAACGGAAAGGTTTCCAGCCCATACATCTGATCTATATTCTCGTTCAGTTGTCGCATGTGTAGCACTTCTTTGGCCTCCAGCTGATCTGCATAGATATTGATGCCATGATGGTAATATCTTAGAGCTTTTTTAATAAATATCTACTTGAAATCATTGCTCTTCAAATACTCGCTTAGGCGTGATCTCCAGCTTGCTTCCAAAAAGTTCTTCCTCTCTTCTGTATATTGGAATACCTCAAAGAAAGTATCCCGTCCCTCACAAAGGCCCTCCTTCCGAGCTTTCTCCAGTACTTCTTCCTGCTAAGACATGAGCTCAAATATCTTAAGCTTGGACTTGGCTAAATTGCCAGCCACCTCGTCATGTTTGGCCCACAATGATGAATGTTGTTGCCTCAAGTCCATGAACTGGCTCATTTAGCATGAAACTTATTTAGCTCGGCTTTCAACTATTGGTTATTTATCTCTAGTTGTTGTTGTTCTCTTTCCCATCGAGCAAGAACACTTTCCGCAAGGATACTCGTCTAAAAAAAAAGAAGGTTAGTAAGAATCAAGAAGAGCGACAGAAGTAAAAGTTTAGTTTTTGAAAGCAGCGTACCTTGGAAAGATAGGAGGTGAACTGATTGTGGAGACTATCAAAGGGCATTCCATTGGCCAACTATCGATTTGAGGTAGTCGAGATTCCCTGCAAGAAGTCCTTGATTAGGGTGTGTGTGCAGTCCATTAAGATCAAGCTGCCAGCCATGAGATAGGTATTGGGACGGCTGCAATGTAGAGTTAAGGAACTCTGCTCCTCTGGGATATTCTCCTCAGATAAAATTGGATCGACTGGCTTAGTGAGTGCGGGTCTTTTAGGCACTGAAGCTGTGAGATGAGAGGTCTAATATTTCTAAGACAGCTCGACTAGAGCCTTATAGGAAGAGCTGGCTCCACTGGATTGTTTGGGAGGGCGATTGTTCTTTTATCTACCTAGCTGGCAAGTTACCGCAGCCAACAAGAATGCTTTCGTAGAAATCCTCTCTGAAAAAAAAAAGGGAAGTCAAATACAAGATCGTCCAAGCAATGTTTTTCTTAAGGTAAAAAAGTTAGTACCAAAAGGCTCGGGGAGCTCCTCGACTTTAGAACTCAGGGCAAAATGATACAGAAAGGCCGATGTTCCCAATTATATCAATTATAGCTGACAACTATTTAGCCTTTCTAGTAGGAACTGCTAACCTGAAGGGAATGTCCTACTCTTGGCCGAGCTCTCTGAAGGCATATGTTCTATCCATCTCTCGGGGAAATCTCATGGCTCGAGTGACGCTATGTACACATAATATTCTTTTTAATGTTTCACCGAGGTGGGGTATTTAGATAAGAAGCGCACATCCTCCTTAGATGTTAGGTAAAACAGCCCAAAACCTAAAAATTTAGGATAAAAAAGAGAATGGAATAGGGTAGTTGTAGGCTCTACTTGCAGATGCCTATATTGGATGATGAAGCTGGTCATTAACCTAAAGGAGTTTGGGGTAAATTGATTAAGTGGAATTCCCAAGCCTCTGGACACTAACCTAAATAGCTCAGGCAAAGGAAAATGTAGCCCGCCGCACAGCTACTCTACATAGAAGCACAGAAACCCTGAGGGAGGGTGATACAGCCAATCTGAGGATTTAAGCACTACTATAAGGTACTCCTCTGGGATACCCATGATCTCTCTCAGCTTACGGCTCTTGTGCCTAGTCATCCTAGAAAAGTATGTCTATAGTAAGGCAACCCTACTTGAATTATTCCCTGCTCAGTCTCTCTCATTACCTCCGGTGGGATACTAAGAACTGAGTCATCCGAATCACTTACCCCAACCAACTTAATCGACATTCTGGGTTTTCTAAGAACTCTTAATGAAATGAAACTAGAAAATGCGAAGTGAGGAATCAGAAAGAACTGAAAAATGCCAAGCGAGGAATTAGAAAGAACCTGAACTCATTTTCTAGAAGGCATGGGACATGGACGGATTTTCTTTCAAATCGCGAAGATGCCTACTACCCAAACGGTGGAGTAATGGCCAAAGCTCACAGAGGAATTGAGGAAAAGAGAAGAGCGGAGAGGATTTTACAAAAGTGGCGAAGGGGAATAATATAATAGGCGCATGGCTTTTATAGGGAGGAAGAAGGGCTTTTGGACTTCTAGGCTCAGACTCAGCCATACACGTGGCTCTGGGGATATGCAAGATCGGACAGCCCCATTTAATGTTGTAAACAAGATAAGCAAACATAGGGAAGGACAAAGTAATGATGTTTATTCCTTGGAAATAGGCGAAATCATCATAGATACATTTAAACTCGTCCCGAGTGTTAATCAGCTCGGACAAACATCGTATTAGGAATGCAGACCGTTTCACTCGTGCTTCGTCATCTATTAGCTTGGACTGTCAAAGTTTAAACCCCTTTTTAAACTTTATTTTGGGGGGATGAGGTGATGCGTATATACCTACAGCCTAAGCTAAAGAAGTCATGAAGGTTGTGATCACCTCAAATGTTTCAGCCAAGCTTAACTCAGAAATTGCAATCAAAGATGAGAGTGTGATGTAACCGAGCTAATCTCAAAGAAAGCAATCGAGATAAGGGTTTGACATAATCGAGTTAATCTCAGAGAAAGTAGCTGAGATAAAGGTTTGAGTCAACCAAGCTGATATCGGAGAAAGCAACCGAGATGATTGTTCTATGATGCTCGAGCTGATTTTCGAGTTGCATCTTCAGCTTAATACGCCTGAAAAGCAAGGAACGCGGGCCACATATGGCACCATGTCGATCAACTCTGCTGAATGTGGGTAGTTAGAGTTTTAGTGGGCTGGTACAACCCTAGTTAGTGGGGCGTTCAGCTATATAAAAGGCCTTGTACGAGATTATCAAGGAGATAAGATTACCTTCTTTTACTTTCAATTGGTGCTTGGTAAAATTATTCTTTTTGGCATCAAATTTCATCACAGGATATTTCTACATTAAATGCATATAATTTTTTTTCAATAGTACCTATCAAATTGGATGGCCAAAAAAATGTGTGAGCGTATGAGCACCTGGAAATGGTTAATACATTGGTAGCTGGAAAGAGAAACACAAGGCACATTATATACAAGAGGATCTAACACTTCAAGGATTATTGTATGCAATAAGACCTATATTAATGTAGAATAAAGAAGCATGCATGTAAAAATAATGTATTTAAATATAAAATTTTGTAGTTATGGCTATATAAATTTTCATAGGAAATATAATTTTTAAATAACAAACAATAAAATTATTAGCTATCAATTTGTAGCTTTATTCATTAGACGAGCAGCAAATTAGTTATGCATTGTTGTTAGGAAAATTAATATATACATAAAAGGAATAATAATTAATTATGAATTGGTTATAGCGAAAATCAGACATAGGGGCATTTACTTTGAATTTTATTAAGTCAATCCAGCAACTACACTTGCGAATTTTTAGCTTTAACTATAAATTGATCAAAACTATTCCATCTTATATTTTAATTTGCTATATTTATACCAAGTGTATCTGATTTTCAATCAATTATTTTTATAAGAAAATACTTAATACACATGTCATGTATTTATAAAATAAAAATGAGATAGAATAGAAAATAAAATGGGGGATTTAAATTAGGTATATTGGGCCTAGTGGCAGATGAAATTAAGCTGATTGTTTTATGTTGGATAATATATAATTTGTCCATAACCATAAGTTTCATTATTTAGCACCAAAAATTTGCTTCACCACACCAACAAAAGAAATTTGTGTATCTGAGATTGGATAGCCCAACAGGCCCAATCTAATAACACTCGACCAGATGAAAGATATGACATGTATCATATCAAGCTCATCCCATCAGTAATCGACTAGGTGATTGATCATGCCTAAGCCCTCCTTGGGCCATTAGCCAGCATGAGTATTGACACCTTATGCGGTCAACTAAAGTGTGGTTGATCAATTGAAAAATGACCATTCACCCTTAACTAAGAAGAATTTTGGATCTAATAAAGTTCAATCATCTCGATTAGAGTATGAACAGATGACTAACAGGCAAGGAAACATCTTGACAATGGAGGTCAATCAGAATAGAGTAAAGCAGTCCCGCACCACCTGTCACAGCTACATTAAATGCGCTACTACCACCTCATTGCTGTAATAAATGCTCTAACCAGTGACATGCCTCCACATTAATGGTGTGTGTCACCTCCTATACCACCATGCTGTAGAACTAGAGTGGTGCGCGACTCCCCTATACCACCATTTCTTAAAGAGTAGAAGGAGGTGCCACCTAGAATAGTACATAGAAGAGAGAAGACCTAAAGGTCCTCAACTAAAGAAAAAGGCCCTCTTTACATATGCAATGGCATCATTGATATATCAACCACCTAAGAGAGCCTATAAATACCTTATTGCCACCACTTCGCAAGGTATGCTCATTATTACTTAAAGCCCTTACTCTGTTGCTCTACTATTTAGTCAATTAAGTACTAATTTGAGCATCGAAGTGCCATAACCGAGGGATTCTCGACTAGCCTGACATGTGCTATTAATTGTAGGATTCAACCTGACTGTATCCTCATACTCCCTCTCGGCCTCTCTTCTGGTTGATTGCATTGAATTGAAGCCCAAAATACTACCAAATAGATCTTACCATCATCAATATTATTTCTAACTTGTCATCATGAATGCTACATTAATTGCAATTTTGCGCAGAACACAATAATTTAGCATACATTTATATCTCTATATAGTGTTACGTATAGGAATATAATTATTTATTATTGCATATAGCTTTACCTAACCACTTACTAAATCTAAGATGAAACTCTCACCCCAAGTCCCAAATATTCAAAATTATATAACTATCGAAAAGAAAACATAAATACACACACACACACACATCTATATATATATATATATATTAATGTCTTATTCGCGATATTACGTTGTAAAAAATAGTCTAAAACTCATAAATGTACAAACAAAAACATTTTACTCATATTATTACATTATAAAATAGTCTGAAATATAATTCATAAACGCACAAATAAAAGTAAATATATAAAGATGTTTTATGAGTATTAATTATTTGATTGTAGAATAATCTAAAACTCATTATAAATACGCAAACTAAAAAAGATATATTAACTTTTACTCGAATTATCATATTGTAAAATAGTTTAAAACTCGTCAATGCACACATTTTTTAAGTTTGGTACTTTTAACAGGTTAATGGTGCCTAAGTTAGATTGAATTTATTATGCTATAAGCTCTCAATATATATTTTTAAATTTGTAAGAAGTTAAATCTTAATTATTTTAAAAAATAAATTCTTAAAGTCACTAAAAAAAAATTAGCTTTTGTGACCATCAAATTGATCACAAATATAGTAAAAAATCGGTCACTGACAGTGTTAGTAGCTGTATTTGTGATTGATCACAACGGTTACAAAAACCCTCATCACAAATTCAAATTGGTGACCATTGGACCATGAGGTCACAAATTAGTGACCATCAAATCGGTCACAAATGATTTAAACATGGTCACTAATTTATTGTACAAAATAGTGAATAAACGATCATTAAATAGTCACTAATCTGTGAACGCTTAGTGACTGCGGTGTGGGTCATTGATAATTGACCATGTGACCAACTATTTCATTTAATTGTTACTAATTTGTGACCGCCGTGGGGTCACTAATCGGTCACAAATTTTGACCACAAGCGGAGGTCACAAATTTTCAGAAATGATGAGGGTATTTTCTTCATTTAGTGACCGCATTTAGGGTCTTTCCAACTAAAGAACTTAAAAAATATGTAATATTTTCATTTAATAATTTTCATTCCATAGATACTTGATTACACTTAAAAGATACTCAATTTTATAAATACTCGATTCTTGATATTAATGCTTAGCATAACATGTGAAGTTTGTTCACGGACTATTTGAATAAGCTTATGTTCAGTTCTATAAAACTTTTTATAAAATAATTGATAGTTTATAAAATTTATTGAAATATATGGTAAAATTTTTAGAAAAAAAAATTATAATTAAGTTCTAAATATAAAATTATGTCATGATCTTATAGCATCATTTTTAAAGGAACTACTCCATAACTTATTTGTTAAACATTAACATTTTTTTTATTTTTGATTATATTAATTGCAAAATTCTGATTTCTAATGTCGTATTAGCTAATTCCATAATTTTATTTTATTCAAATATTTAAAAAAAAAAAAAATATATATATATATATATATATTTGAATTTAAAAGTTGGAAAAAAGAAATCCTATAAATTAATTAATGAAGAAGTACATAAAGCTTCTATATAAAGCTTAATTGGGTCTTCAACTCTTCATGCTATCACCAAAATAATCAAAAACTTATATTGAAACACAAGTTTCTTATTCCACCATCATGGGTTCATCAGGTATTGGAAGCTACCACCCTTTAGAACCTTTACCAACCACTGAGATCTCTGCTGCTGTGGAGGCTGTCTTAGACTCTGCGGCCACTCCTGAGGTTGGCTACCATGCATAATACTATAATATTGATTAATGATGTCTTTGCTTCTATAGTTCTGAAAATTTAATTTATACTTGGATGGCTATAGGAGAGGGATGGAATGAGGTTCATTGAAGCAGTTTTGGTTGAACCAGACAAACATGTCGTTGCATTAGCAGATTCATATTTCTTCCCTCCTTTCCAACTATCTCCACTGCCTGGAACTAAACATGGACCTGAAATACCTTGTCAACTCCCTCCAAGACAAGCTAGACTCGTTGTTTACAATAAAAAGTCCAATGAGACCAGTGTCTGGATCGTTGAACTATCTATCAGTCGAGATGGTCATAACGGGGCCAAAGTGGTTTCAGCCAATTTGGTGCCAGATGTGCAGCCTCCACTGGTATGGGAAAATTGTTTCTGCCGGTGCATAAAATACAGTTTTGTGTACATTTTTTATTTGTTTCTGGGCTAGGCTGGTTGATTGTCTTTTGTCTTGTTGTCCGTATTGTTTTTTCCAAAAATAGTGTCCTTGACTGATAATGTTTTAATTCAAAAGGATGGTGATGCACAATGAAATTAAAGCACCAATGGAACAGAAACTCCATTAATCTAGTTTGGAATTATGAGAAGAGTAATCTCAAGCTCTCTCTTTTTTTTCTTTTTCTTGTAATCTCAGATCACCCCTTCACAAATTACAGCGAGAATTTTTATATAAAATATGCCCACTAATTATGTGTAACCACCCATTATCAAATCATGGGCCCAACTAATTGTTAAAACCCTAGATAATTAAGGTCATTTTGCCACATTGGACTCCATGTTACTTCATTCACTGAAATCTGTGGCTTTCCATATCTTTGGCTCGGTCACCAACGGTAGCCCGGCAAATAAGGTGTTGCTTCCTTTTAGTTCAATTTTGGGACACGGCTCGGCAACTAATACTTCTCGGCTGCAGCTTGGCATAACAATACTTGGCATCTTTTCATCTTGTTCATCATTTTGCTCGGCACAAAGGGTGCTTGGGTTTGGGCCTAACTTCAATTATAGCCTTAATGTAACTTTGGCTTAGGCCATTATACCCTTGTCATCACATCTCCTCCCATAATTTAGTTCAAAGTGCTTTGAACTATATCCGAGTCCAAGCTAACGGTAGATTGGGCTTGCTAAGTGCCAAGATGGAAAGGGAACCCAACTTCAATTTTGCTTGCCATCCAGTTATCGAGATGTAGGGACCAAATTTGTTCAATTTTGTTTGCCATCCAATTGTTGAGCTAATGGCAAACAATTTCTGCCAATTTGCCAAAATGGGGAACCCAATTTTACTCAACTTTATTTGCCATCCAATTGCTGAGATAAAGGACCCAATTCATTCAATTTTGAATGAAACCGAGCCACTAGAAATTAGTACAAAGTGAGCCATGCTTGCTTAGTCTCTGGGAAAATTAGTACAATGTTTTTTCATACCAAGCTCAATCGAGTTCTGTCTCTCTCTCTCTCTCTGGCCAAGCTCATTCAATCTTTTAGAACTCATTCAATTTTTGTTTTCACACAAAGCTCATTTGAGCTTTCAAAACTCATTTGAGTTTTTTCACACTGAGCTCATTCGAGCTTTTTAGAACTCATTCGAGTTTTCTCATAGAACTCATTTGAGGTTTTAGAACTCATTTGAGTTTTTTCACACGAAGCTCATTCAAGCCTTTTGCTTAGAACTCCTTTGAATTTTTCTTTTCTCTAGCTCATTTGAGCCTTTTGCTTGGAACTCATTCAAGTTTTTCTTTTGATGGGTTCATTTGAGCCTTTTCTAGAGTAAGCTCATTTGAGTTTTGATTCCAATTTCCTATTTGAGTCACCAAAAAAAAAAAAGAAAAAAAAAGTATATCATGATTTCATTATAGCAGGATTCATAATATTTTCTACCCTTACTTTCTTCGAATTTTTAAATCAATAGTAAGATCATAATTTTAAATAAACCATGAAAAGACTTATCTCATATTAAAAGATCTCAATGGCCTACATGAGTGTTGTAATCCATATTGGGTCATTGGCATATTTATGTGTCCTTTACCATGTCCGGTGCAAGCAATGCCTCCTTTGAGCAGACCTAGCTAACTTTTAGTGTTAGACTTGGAAATATTTTTATTTTTGGTTGTATTATGGCTTGTTGTACCAAGTGTTTGTTCATTGACACCTAATATTAGGAATTCTAGCAAAAACAACCATATTGAAATAACACAAATTGCCTTTAATCTCATTAACAATATAGACAGAGCATCATCACTTATGCCATTTCACTCACGCTTTATCTACCATTAGCTCAGATTGTTATAGTTCAAACCTCTTTAAACTTAATTTGTGAGGGGAGAGGTGATGTGTATATATCTCTAACTTGAGCTAAAGTATTCATGAAAGCTACAGTTGGAAAGCCGTTCAGCTCGAGCTCACACCCAATGGACAAAGCTAAGCTAAACTCAAAGGGAAGCGGCCAATATAAGGCTGTGAGATATCCGAGCTGAACTCAAAAGAAAATGGCCAAGATTTGGGCGTGAGGTGCCTGAGCTAAACTCATAAAGAAGAGGCCAAGATAGGGGCGTGAGGTGCCCAAGCTAAATTTAGAAGGAAGTATCTGGGATAAGATTATGAGATAGTCGAGCAGAGCTCAAAGTTACAACTTCAGCTCAATGTACAACCGAAAGATAAGGAATGTTGGCCACGCGTGACATCATATTATCAACTCTGATGTATGTGGGTAGTTAAAGACGTAGTGGGTGATTATAACCTTAGTTGGTGGGGTTCCTAGCCATATAAAAGGCTTTGTATGAGATTAAAGAAAAAAGATAGTAGATTACTGTTCTTATTTTTCAATTGATGCTTTGGTAGATTATTTTTTACATCAATTTGGCACCGTCTGTGGGAAATTAGATTAGGAGTTAAGACATGAGAATGGGTGATTTAGAAAAGAACGGAGAGACAAGTATGAGGATGATGTCGCAGAGTGAGCCAACGCCTGTAGCTGCAAACGCCACGCCATCAACTACGGTGGCATAGCTAGCAGTCACTGAAGGAAAGGTTACCCCAGTATCTTCAATAGTTGGACAAATAACTACAGAATAGTTGGCCAACTTCTTATGGTTAATGTTTGGTGTTATCGGCGCCACCCAATCTGCTAGAGCCATGCACATCCTCCCTACCAATGCTGCCAAGTTTTATGGTCATTTCTTTTCTGCCAAGAATGGCACCCAATATTCCGCCACCTCTTACTCCAGTGCCCCTCCTAGAAATGGTTAGCCCTATACCTCTAGCAAAGGCGATGGTCACTCCAGTAATGCATATGCCTACAGGGATAGCCCCTATACAGAGCCATAGGGCTAGCTTGGTGTTCAGAGCAGTTGCGCAGGGCACAGTAATAGCTAGGCTATCTTTTCCCAATAATCTAGGGCTGGTAATAGGAGGACAAGAAGTCACAGCGACACCAGCTAGATGAGCACTAGAAAAGCCTAGAAATGATGGTGCATGGGACATACCCAAAGAGGCCCACATGAAAATCCCCGCCTACTTAACAGATACAGAAGCAGTGGTGAAAAGTCAAATCTTGATGGGACATGGCATAGATATGAGGGACAAGTCTCAGTCAGATTAGATAGTGGAAATAGAAAAAATGATAAGGGAGATGGAAGAGATGAGGAAAAGAATTGAAGAGAAGATGGGAGAAGAAGTCAAGGCATCACCGTTTGTCGAAACCATATTGCGTGATCCATTCTCGAAGAACTACAAGTCTTTTAACATGCCCAGGTACATGGGTACTACTGACCCTACTGATCACTTGTGCGAATTTGAGAACTTGTCCCTGCTATATCAATTTTTGAATGGAGTAAAGTACAGGACTTTCCTCAACACCCTAGGGAGGCCGCTCAGAGATTGTTTGGGTAATTACCACCCCGATCTATTTATACATTCGATGAATTTGCACAAAGATTCCTACATCAATTCACCAATAACAAACAGTATAAGAGGAGTGCGCAGAGCTTACTTTTCTTCCGGCAAGAAGCGGCTGAAAGATTGAGAAGTTTTGTGAGATAATTTACTACAGCTACCTTGGAGGTTCCTTCGGCCACTCCAAAATTATTAAGTGGTGCTTTCACTTAAGGGTTGTGACCTGATCCTTTCTTTTGATCCTTAAGTAGGAAACCAGTGAAAAGTTATGATGAGCTCCTCAGGTGGGCAGAGAAGTATATTCATGAAGAGGACTGTGAGGCAAAGGAGATAGAGTTGAAGGAGAAGAGAAGAGAGGAAAGAAGATCTTGCTAATAAAAAACCTAGATAAGAAGAGAGACCTAGAGCCGCACTCGTGAGGCATGTGAAAGTTCCACCGATGATAAGGCCAAAATTTGACCACTACACTCTTCTACAGCTACCCAGGGAACAAGTTATGTAGGCTATTAAGCATCTTAACCTACTTTAATGGCCACACTCCCATAGAGACCCACCAAGACGGCCTAGGTCTGACAAGTTTTATCACTTTCACAATGAGTACGAGTATGAGATGGAAGAATGTGATCACTTACGAAATTAGTTAGAGTAGCTGATATGAGATGGGCAACTGAATGAATTTGTGCTCAAGGCAGGAGCTAAATGCAGAGACAAGCATCCCGCACAAGTTCGGGAGGGACAACCAAAAACCCGACAACTCAATAGGGAAAATGACGCTAAAAATAAGACTATTAGAGGGGTGATTCATATGATCTCAAGAGGCCCGGCCGAGGGAGACACTTATTGAGCTAGAAGAGCGAGGGCCAAGGCTACAGCGCACAAAAATATAGAGATGGCATCAGTCTCTACCATTAACGATATCCCAATTATCCAGTTTGGACTAGAGGACCTAAAGACACTGCATCAAGATGCTTTGGTTATTACAGCGATAATAGCCAACTTTGAAGTAGCCCGTATTTTTGTTGATGGAGATAGGTCGATAGACATCCTTTTCTATGATGCTTTTCAATAAATGGATCTAGAAAACACCATGCTCGAGCCAGTAAAAACATCACTCTTTGGATTTTCAGGAAAAGTGATTCAGCCTAGGGGATAGATTTCCTTGCTAGTCTCTTTAGAAGCAGGAATATACTGGAAGACTTGTACGGTAAATTTCTTAGTAGTCGATGCTCTCTCAGCGTATAATGTGATTTTTGGAAGGCCCATGTTGTAGCTTTTCTAGGTGGTAGCTTCCCCATACCATATGAAGCTGAAGTATGTGGTAGAGCAATTGGTAGGGGAAGCAATGGGAGACCAGTATACTTCCAGGAAGTGCTATGTGGATGCAGTGAGAAAGAAATGCCATAAAGGTGATAAGGCCAGTTGTAAGCAAAGGCAAAATGGTGCGGGTGCACCCTTGGTTGCAGAAAAGCAACAAAAAATTGAACATGAAGGAGAGCTTCTATCAATAGAGTTGGTCCCGAGAGATCCTAGCAAGACCACATGGTTAGGTTCCCACCTGGAGACTGGCTTAAAAGTAGAGCTAATTGCTGCACTAAGAGATTATGTGGATGTTTTTACCTTTTCTATCAGAGACCTTACAGGTATAGACCCAAAAGTAGCCAAGCACAAGCTTAATATGGACCCAACTATTAGGCCAGTTAAGTAGAAAAAAGGCATTTTAGTCCTGAGAAAGATCGCATAATCCAACATGAAGTAGAAAAGCTCCTGGATGCAAGGCATATTATGGAAATCTAATTTCCTGAGTGGATCTCCAACATGGTAGTAGTGCCGAAGCATGCACACAAGTGAAGAGTGTGCATAGATTTTAAAGATTTGAACAAAACCTGCCCGAAATATTTCTACCCTCTACCCAGGATCGATTTGTTGGTGGATTCCACTTTTGGATGTGAACTCTTTAGCATGATGGATGCATCGCAGGGATATCATCAAATTACACTCAACTCAGAGGATCGTAAGGAGGTAAGTTTCATCATGTCCCAGGGAACTTACTATTATCTAGTCATGCCTTTTGGTCTAAAGAATGCATGAGCCACGTACCAGAGGCTAGTAGATCGAATGTTCAAGTATCAGATCAATCAAAATATGGAAGTATATGCTGACGACATGCTGGTGAAGAGTGCGAGCTGAGATGATCATGTTAGGGATTTAAGAGAGACTTTCAAAACCCTGCACAAGTATAGGATAAAGCTGAACCCAGAGAAGTGTGTGTTTGGAGTAAAGGAAAGCAAGTTCTTGAGCTATCTATTGATTGAAAGGGGAATTAAGGCTAACCAAGAGAAAATTTGAGCTATTTTGGGGATGAGTTCCCCAAGAACCATGAATGAAGTCCAAAGGTTAGCCAAAATGATAGCCACTCTAAGCAAATTCATATCTCAGTCAGCTAATAGAAGTTTACCTTTTTTCAAAATATTGTGAAAGGCAAAGCAGTTCAAATGGGGAGAAGCAGCATAGCGCACATTTGAGGAGCTGAAAGCCTACTTAGTTGAGCTTTCTTTGTTGGCGAAGCCCACCCCAGTAGAAACTCTCTATTTGTATTTGGCAGCATTTAAGCAAGCAATGAGCTCAGTACTCATACGGGAGGATGGAACAATGTAGAGGCCGGTATACTATGTCGCAAGAATCTGCATGCTGCCAAGTTGAGATACCCAGCAATTTAGAAAATGGCACTAGCCCTAGTGGTCACAGCAAAAAGGTTACGACTTTATTTTTTATCTCATCCTATAGTCGTGCAAACTAATAACTATCTGAAGCAAACTCTTGAGAAGGTTGATGTGGCAAAAAGGTTAGTTAAATGTTCCATGGAGTTGGGGGAAGACGATATTAGTTTTGCCCCTAAGAATGCCATAAAAGCTCAAACCTTGGCGAATTTTGTTGCAGACACACCTATAAGGGGGGATAAAGGCCTATGGATGGTGTATGTGGATAGGTCGTTAATACATGGAGGAAGTAGAGTTGGAATTGTAGTTGTTGATCCTGAAGGTGAAGAGATCGAGTTTGCAGTGAAGTTTCATTTTAAGGCCTCAAACAATGAAGCAAAATATGAGGCCGTGACATGGGGGACCAAAATAGTTGTGCAAAGTGGCGCCAGACGCATCCAGGTGTTCACTAATTCATAATTGGTAATGAAGTAGGTCGAAGGACAATACGAGGCCAAAGAAACCAGAATGAACAAATATCTGCAACTGGTGGATAAGCTACGACGACAATTAGCCAAGCTTCAAATAACCCAAATACCTTAGGAGAAGAATAGCAAGGCAGATTGTTTGGCCAAGATAGTTAGCTCTCTCAATGAGTGCAACACTCGACAAATAACGATCCATGAGTTGGAGAAAGGAAATCTCAAAGCTGAAGTCCTCATGGTTGAAGAAGGTTAGATTGGAGAACCCCCATCATATGATATCTGCAGGGAGACAACCCGAGGGCCAATCATAAGTTGCACGTGCGAGCAACACAGTTCACCATGGTAAATGAACTGTTGCACAATAGGGGTTTTTCTCAATAATTGATATGTTGTTTGTCCCCTTATGAAGGAGAATACATCCTGTGAGAAATTCACCAAAGATGATGTGGGAATCACCTAAGAGGGACTGCACTAGCCTCCAAGACTATCCGAGCTGGGTATTCTGGCCTTCTGTCTGAGCTAATGCGGGAGCGTTGGTGAAGAAGTGTGACAAGTATTAGAGACACGCCCAAGTCAACCTGTACTAGCTAAGTCCATGCATGGAATAAGTACACCCTGCCCTTTCATTAAATGGGAGATGGATGTTGTGGGGCCTTTCCCCATGACAGCCGAACAGAGAAAGTTCTTATTGGTTGCAGTAGATTATTTTAGTAAGTGAGTAGAAACAGAGCCCCTGGCTAAGATAACTGAGAACAAAGTGCTCAAATTCTTGTGGAGGAACATAATATACAGATATAGCATCCCCAAGGAGTTGATCTCGGATAATGGAAGGCAATTCCAGGGGGCCAAGGTGCAAGCCTGGTGCAAGAAAATGAAAATTGCCCAACAATTCAGCGTCATAGCCCATCCTCAAACCAACGGGTAGATAGAGGTCATTAATTGCAATCTTTTGAAAAGTCTAAAGAAAAGGTTTAACCAAGCTGGTGGTGGTTGGGTGGATGAGCTTCTCAGCATACTATAGGCCCATAGGACTACACCTAAAGTGTCAATCGGGGAAATACCCTTTGGTATGGTCTATGGTGTGGATGCGTTGATTCCAATCGAGATGGGCTTAGAATCACAATAGGTGCTAGCATATAATCCTAAAGAGAATAGAGAGTTGCTCAAGGATTCCCTGGATATGATTGAAGAAAAGAGGGAGAACACTTATCTCAAGATGGCTAAGTACAAACAAATTATTCAAACCACCTTCAACAAAAAGGTTAAGCCTCGCAGTTTTCAGGTAGGGGATTGGGTCTTGAGAAGAGCGGATGCATTGGGGAACATCGGGAAGTTGAAGCCCAACTAGGAAGGACCCTATAAGGTGATCACAATGCTAAAGAAGAGAGCATATGAGCTGAAAACTATAAAAAAAAAAAAAAAGAAGTTAGCACGTCTATGGAATGTGTAGAACTTATAACGCTTTTACATGTAATTTCTTTTAGAATTTGCTTTGCTATTCCTACTTTACAGTAGCTTTATTTCATAAAAGCTAGACCAAGCTAGTTTCTATTTCTTGTAAGCACAAGTTAGGCAAGATCAGTCTCTACCTCTTGTTAAGTTTTGAAAGTCAATCATACTTATTCTTTTAAATCTCACTGATCTAAACAACTAAAGATGGTGAATGCCAAACAAAAATCAGCTCAGCTAATCTAAACAACTAAAGATGGCGAATGCCAAATAAAAATCAACTTGGCTAATCTAAACAACTGAAGATGGTGAATGCCAAACAAAAATTAGCTCGATTGATCTAAATAACTAAAGATGGTGAATGCCAAACAAAAATCAGCTCGGTTGTTCTAAACAGCTAAAGATGGTGAATGCCAAACAAAAATCAATTCAGCTAATATAAACTTCCAAACATGGCGAATGCCAAACAAAAATTAACTCGGCTAATCTAAACAATTGAAGATGGCAAATATCAAACAAAAATTAGCTCGGTTGATCTGAACACAATGGATGAATGCCTAACTGAAGATGGCAAATGCCAAACAATAATTAGCTCGGCTGATCTAAATAACTAAATATGTGAATGCCAAATAAAAATTAGCTCAACTGATCTAAACATAATGGATAAACATCCGATGATGGCGAATACCAACCAAAAATCAGCTCGGCTGATCTAAGATAAAATCAAGTGTGGCTAATCTATCATTGCGGAGGAATACCTAAGCCACTTGCAAGAAGCTGGAGTTAATATCAACTCAGCGAAATTGAAAGTCAAAATGATCAAGATTTCAAAAGAATAATCCCTTTTTTCCATTCAATAATCCGTCACACTTGTTACAAAAAGAAAAAAAAGACAGAAAGATCACCCTAATAGGTGGGCAAGGTGCTTTACAAAGAGGATTTTTCTTTCAACTACTAGGGCCAGCCAATTCAAGATGAGATGTTGTTGCTAAGGTGCCTGCCTAGTTCAAGGGCTTGGCTCCAAGAAATATCTCAACCCTTCCTAAAACCTCAGTCTCTAACCCCAACTCGACTGCAGATTAAGGATCAGCAAGATCACCTTCAACCTCACCAATAGGTTCGTCTTTGTCTTCTAAGTCCAATGGAAGAGATTCCAGCCCAAACATCTAGTCCATATTCTTGTCCAACTGGCCCATGCATAGCATATCCCCAGCCTCCAGTTGGTCCGCACAAATGTTGATGCCGTGATGGTAATATTTCAAAGCATTTTTCACAAGTATCTGCTTGAAATTATTACTTTTCAGATACTCAATTAGGCGTGATCTCCAATTGGCCTCTAGAAAGCCCTTCCCCTCCTCAGTAAACTAGAATACCTCGAAGAAGGTATCTCACCCCTCATGATGGCCTTCCTCCCTATCCTTCTCCAAGGCCTCTTTCTACTGAGACATCAACTTAAATATCTTCAGCTCAGACTTGGCGAGGCTGCCGGCCATCTCATCGTGCTTGGCCCACAAAGTCAAAAGTTGCTGCCTCAGGTCTGCGAATAGGCTCATCTCGACGTGAAGCTTGTCCAGCTTAGCCTTTAGCCTCTAGTTATTCATCTCTAGTTGTTGGTGCTCCCCTTCCCATCGCATGAGAACATTCCCTGCAAGGATACTCGTCTGGAACAGAAAAGAAGAAGAAATTAGGAAAAGTAGTAAGTAAAAGTTTAACTTTTGGAAGTTGCATACCTTGAAAAGATAGAAATCGAACTAATTGCGAAGGCTGTCGAAGGGCATTTCGTCGGCTAGCTGCCGATCTAAGGTTGTAAAGATCCCCCGCAAGAAGTCCCTACCCAAGATATGAATGGAGTCCATTAAGACCTAGCTGCCAGCCATGAGGTAGGTATTAGGTCAGCTGTGATGCAAAGTCAAGGAGCTTAGCTCCTCCAGTATGTTCTCCTCTACTAAAATTAGGTCAACCTGTTCAGTAATGGTTGGTCTCTTAAGTGCCATAGCTACAGGGGAAGGGTCTGATGTTTTTGCAGAGACAGCTCAGCTGGAACTTTACAGGAAGAGCTAGCTCTACTAGACCACTTTAGAGGGCGATTATTCTTTTGCCTTCTCGGCTGGCCAGCCATCGCGGCCAACAAAAATACCTTAATGGAAATCGTCTCTGAAAAAAAAAGGGAAAAGATAGGTCAGACATAATATCGCCCGTATAACATTCATCTTAAGGTAAAAATGAGTACCAAAAGGTTCGGGGAGCTCCTCGACTTTAGGACTCAAAGAAAAGTGGTACAAAAAGCTTAGTGTTCTCAAATAGGTCAACTGTAGTTGACAACTATTTAGCCTATCTAGTAAGAACTACTGACCTGATGGGAATATCATACTCTTGATCGAGCTCTCTGAATACATATGTTCTATCCATCTTTTAAGGAAGCCCCACAACTCAAGCGACGCTATATACAAGTAATATTCTTTCTAATATTTCACCGAGGTGGGGTATTTAGATAGAAAGTGCACATCCTCTCGAGATGTCAAGTAAAACAACCCGAAACTTAAAGATTTGGGATAAAAAAAAGAATGGAAAAGGTTAGTCGTATGTTCTACTTTTAAGTGTCTACATTGGATGATGAAGCCGGTCATCAACCTAAATAAATTGGGGGTGAATTGATTAAGTGGAATACCCAAGCCTCTAGACACCAACCTAAACAGCTCAAGCAAAGGAAAATGCAGCCCATTGAGCAGCTATTCTACATAAAAGCATAGAAACCCTAAAGGGGGGTGATGCAGCTGATCTGAGATTTGGGCACTACTATATGATATTCATTCGGGATGCCTATGATCTCTCTCAGCCTATGACTCTTATGCATAGTCATCCTAGAGAAATATGTTTTGTAATAAGGCAACCCCGCCTGAGTCATTCCCTACTCAGTCTCTCTCATCACCTCTGGTAGGATACTGAGAATCGAGTCATTCGAGTCACTGTCCCCAACCAACTCAATAGACATTCTGGATCTCTAAGAACTCTAATGAAATAAAAGTGAAAAACGTGAAGCGAAGAATTAGAAAAAATCTGGACTCATTTTCTAGAAACGGAGAGAAAGGTAAGCGGAGTTTTCTTCAACTCGTGACGATAACCACTACGCAGTCGGCAGAGTATTGCCAAAGTAAGCGAAGAAAATAGGGAGAGGAGAGAGCGGGAGAAGGGTTGCAAAAATGGGGAAGAAAAGGGAAGGATAAACAGGCGCATAGCTTTTATCAGGAAAGGAAAGGGATTTTGGACTCCCAAGTTTAAACACCGCCGTACACATGTCTTTGGGGATATGCAGGATAGAGTGGCTCAATTAATACTATAGATAAGACAAACGAACCTGGGGAAAGACAGGGCAATAATGGTTATCCCTTGGAAAGGGGCGAAATCATTGCAAATCTGCCTGTAAGTACATTTCAAGCGCCATTCAGCTCAATCAAGCATTCTATTAGGAATACAGATAGAGCATTACCCCTTGCGCTATCTCACTCACGCTTCATCCACCATTAGCTCAGACTTTCATAGTTCAAACCTCTTTGAACTTAATTTGTGGGGGGAGAGGTGATGCGTATGTATCTCTAGCCCGAGCTAAAGTATTCATGAAGGCTACAGTTGGAAAACCATTCAGTCCGAGCTCACCCCCAATAGACAAAGCCAAGCTAAACATAGAGGGAAGTGGCCAAGATGAGGTCGTGAGGTGCCCGAGCTTAACACAGAAAGAAGCGGCCAAGATGGGGGCATGAGATGCCCAAGCTGAATTCAAAATGAAGTATCTGGGACGAGATTATGAGATGGTCGAGCTGAGCTCAAACTTACAGCTTTAGCTCAATGCACAACCGAAAGGTAAGGAATGTGGCCACACGTGGTGTCATATTATCAACTCTGATGTATGTGGGTAGTTAGAGGCTTAGTAGGCGGTTATAACTCCAGTTAGTGGGGTTCCTAGCTATATAAAAGGCCTTGTACGAGATTGAAGAAAAAATATAGTAGATTATTGTTCTTATTTTTCAATTGGTGCATTGGTAGATTATTTTTGGCATTAGGGGGCATCGAGACGATTGAGAATTGTATTTGCTTGCATGAAGAAGATCATTGGATCTTATGGAAGCATGAAGACTGGAGAACTAGTTTGGCTGAAGTTCGTCACTCAAGACGACTGACAATATCTTTTATATGCACCTTGGATAACTATGATTATGGATTTTTCTGGCATTTCTATCAGGCAAGACAATCGAATTAGTTGCTTTTGTCTGGAAGTTTATCTGTAAAGCTTGTTGGACTTAACGAAAGTGAAATCTTCAGGATGGAAAAATTGAAGCTGAGGTTAAGCTGACAGGGATTCTCAGCTTAGGTGTGCTTCAACCAGGGGAAGAACAAAAATACAGGACGACTATCTCGACTGGATTATATGCACAAATTCATCAGCATTTCTTTGTAGCCCGTCTTGACATGTCTGTTGATTGTAAGCCTGGGGATGCAACTAATCAGGTTTGTTTGTCTCATCATTTCTCTTTGGAACTGACTCTTAATTCCTCCAAAGTCTAACAGAAGTAAAAGTTAATAATCCCTTCTTATGTTTCAGGTTGTCGAGGTTAATGTTAGAGTTGAAAAGCCAGGAGAAAGCAACATCCACAGGAATGCGTTTTATGCAGACGAGAAATTGCTTAGAAGTGAACTGGAGGCAATGCGGGACTGTTATGCTTCCTCTGCTCGTCATTGGATTGTAAGATTTCTTACTGCTACTGATTTAGAGAGATATGAAACTATAAAATGTTGTCTGATAGCTAAAATGCTTTACTGGTTATTCAGATCAGGAGTACAAGAAGCATAAACCGGGCTGGACAGCTAACCGGTTTCATGCTAGTACCTGGCTCCAACTGTTTGCCGCTAACTGATTCTGAGGCAAAGTTTTTCAGAAGAGCTGCGTTCTAGAAACACAATCTGTGGGTCACCCGTTATGATCGTGATGAGGTGTTTCCTGCTGGAGAGTTTCCAAATCAGAATCCTCGCATTGGAGAGGGATTGGCTACTCGGGTTCAGCAGAACCGGTCTATAGAAGAAACTAATGTAGTTCTTTGGTAAGATTTGTAGGACATTGATGATCAGATATGTGTATAGTTCCATTTTTCATCATCTAAATAACTAACTTTTCACGTATGTGTTGGGTGTTACACATATTCCTCGGCTAGAAGACTGGCCCGTCGTGCTTGTGGGGCAAGTTGGTTTCAAGCGTATGGTATCTTACTCTTACCAACCACAGAGCAAATACGAAACGCTAAAACTCTCTGCTCTGATCTGATTGTTATTCATTTTGCAGCCTCACGGATTCTTTGATTGCTCGCCAGCAGTAGGTGTTCCTCCTAGCAGAGCGGATTCAGACCAATGCAAATCAAGAACTGAGAATTCTTGATATGCTGATGCTAAAATCCAAAGAGGGCACTGGCTTTTCTTGGAAATTAGAACTAGTGGAGCTCACAGAACTAAAATTGGTTCAAAGATGACAAAGTTGTGGTTATTCTCAGTCTGCATAATCCCCTGGGTGGTGAGTTGGGGTCCCCTGGCTAGCTTTTAGGGGATTATTCCGCAGTACAATCCAATAGCCGGACAACTATCTGATTGCCAACCTATCAAATATACAAAAGGTCATTTGGTTAGCCCCTTTTCATTCTTTCTGGAACCTTCATTATAAGTGGGGAATAAAAGTCATAAACAATGGTTGCTCTAAGTAATAATATTTTCCACGAATAGTTACAAATTTTCGGCAAAATAGGGACTACAAAGGCCCATTTCGATGTCCTGGCATTTATGTCTGTTATGCATCATTTTCATTACCATATAATAATTGAAGTATCTCTTAGTCAATGCCTGGAATTTCATGGGTTAAATCTCACCACAAATTACTGTGGTTATCCTCTGATTAGTCAACTTAAATAAATATCTTAAACTCCAAGAAAAATAGGCCTAATTTGGTATCAGTCAATCAAGAAACTAAACAAAACCTACTGACTATTTCTGACTCTTTTAAACCTTACATCCTTATTTTTTTCAAATGCACGTCAATCACGTCTTATTTTTTCTAATCTAACGTAAACAATAATTATATCAGTCCACCAAACAATTCATTAATTTAATAAAAAATAAATTAATGCAATTATTTTAAAGAATAATCTATACTTCTCCTTATTAAATATGGGTTAACAAATAACAAGAATTAGACCCCTTTTTCTTTTTTAATTTCTATGTAATTTTTAAATATTTAGTAAATTAAATTACGGACATGTACTAAGCACAAACATGCGATAAACAAACAAGAACGTGAAAAAAACCAACTTTACTTTCCCCATTATTTCCCTACAAACCTCTGCAAGCACGGAGGAAAAGAAAGAAAAAGATTTAGCCTTTTTGACTGCCCAAACGAACTGTCCAAACCGCAGAAAACTTCTCTGGAAAGATTAAATCTTTCGACAATTTCTTGATTTCAACAACCATGGCAGCAAAACCCACATCAACTGCAGTGACACCAACGATCATGCCCCAAAAACTGCAAACCCAAAAGCAGACAGCAATCGAGCAACAAGAAAAACGAATCGAGGAGGTTTTATCATTTCCAATTCTCTTATCGGACCAAATTGGTGAAGCAGTGAAGGAAGCGGAATCCTTTAAGTTCGAGTGCTCCGAGGTTGGCAAGCAAGTCGACCGCCTCTGTCAAATGCTCCGCTCTGCCGTTCGCCTGGCCACATCAACCACAGCCAGCGCTACGTTCTACGACCGCCCCCTGCGCCGCATCGCTGCAGAGGTCTCCAAAAATCTTGAAAAGTCTCTAACCCTTGTCAAGAAATGCCGGCAGCGGAGCATCCTCCGCCGTGTTGTAACGATCGTCTCCGCCGCGGATTTTAGGAAGTTGCTAGCACTTCTGGACTCGTCCGTGGCTGATATGAAATGGGTTTTGAGCATCTTCGACGCTGGCGGCGCCGGTGGAGGTATTGTCCTTACTTTACCTCCCATTGCTAGTAATGATCCTATAATTTCTTGGGTTTGGTCTTTTATCGCTTCATTGTATATGGGCCAACTGCAAGATAAGATTGAGGCTGCCAATGAATTGGCTTCTTTAGCCAAGGATAATGATAGGAACAAGCAAATTATAGTTGAAGAAGGTGGGATTTTGCCTTTGTTAAAGTTATTAAAGGATAGTTCTTCATTGGAAGGGCAAATGGCGGCTGCATCTGCACTATTTAATTTAGCTAATGATGAAGAAAGGGTGCAAGCTATCATTGATGAATCAGGGGTTCCAACTATTGTCCAAGTTTTGGGGGATTCTCCAATGAAGGTTCAGATAAGGGTTGCGAATTTGGTAGCTAAGATGGCTGAGCATTCTCCTCTTGCACAAGAGGATTTTGCAAGGGAGAACGTGATTAGACCACTTGTCACATTGTTGTCATTTGATTTATTCATGGATGATCCTAAGCTCAAATTAGGGAAGCAAAGTATTCATTCCATTGTGCAGATTAACAAGGAGATGGAGAAGAAGAATTTGTATAAGCCATCTTTGTCCATACATTACTCAGAGGGAAGTAGCAAGGCAGGGAGTCATAGAAAGGAAAGGGAGAATGAGAAGCCTGAGGTGAAGCTCAAACTCAAAATCAGTTGTGCCGAGGCATTGTGGATGCTTGCTAGAGGGAGTGTGCCAAATAGTAGGAGGATCACAGAGACAAAAGGTTTGCTTTGTTTGGCTAAGCTTGTTGAGACTGAGGAAGGTGAATTGCAGAGTAATTGCTTGATGACAATAATGGAGATAACTGCTGCTGCTGAATCTAATGCTGATCTCAGAAGGGCAACTTTCAAGACTAATTCTCCGGCAGCTAAAGCTGTTGTGGATCAGCTACTTAGGGTGATTAAAGATTCTGATGATCCAAAACTGCACATATCAGCTATAGGGGCAATAGGTTCCTTGGCTAGAACATTTCCGGCGAGGGAGACCAGGGTTATTGGCCCCTTAGTTGAACAGCTTAGTCACAGGAATCAAGATGTGGCATCAGAAGCTGCTCTTTCACTTGGGAAGTTTGCTTGTCCTGACAATTTCTTGTGCGTGGAACATTGTAAGAACATTATTGAGTTTAGCGGCATTCCACCTCTTAAGAGACTGTTGAGGGGAAACGAAAGGGCACAGTTGCATGGATTGATTCTTACTTGTTACCTTGCCATTCATGTTGGAAAGAGTGAGGATTTGGAACGAGCAGGAGTGCTGAATATTCTGGAGGGGGTAGACCGTGCCTTAATCTCTCAACACCCTGAATTGAAAGAATTGATTCCTCGTGCAATGTACCATCTAAGCGTGTTTCACCAATCTCACTCTGGTATGCTCACTCAGCGGCAGTTTTAAACTCCATAGATGTATCACTTTGTTGTTTGGCCCTCTTCAGCGTAGTTATACTGATAGGCTGTATCTAGTGTTTGTACAAACAAGAAGGGATTGGATTGGAAGAAATATTGTTGTATTTGGTCAAAGAACTGGAAGAAGATAATGATACATCATCATGATTCCAGTAGTTAGTAGCATATCCCCCTAGCTGTTCTATCTAGTGGAGTTCAATATTTCAATCAAAATTTTTGCTGCTCGATCTTAATGTCCTATTCTTTTGGGATTTGTTCTTCCTTCATTAGATGCTTTGCGATTTAGAAGAATATATATTAAGTCTGTTTCTGTAAAGTGATTCACTTTCTGGCAAACTCTTTTGCGACATTCTGCTTGTTGTAGCCCTCAATGAGAATGGTTTTTGTGCATAGTTTCTGAGTGCCATTTGGTGTACATAACCAAGCGGCGCTCCTTTTATTTGCTCTAAATCGTTATTCAGATCTTGAATTGTACAAGTACAATAATTTGAGCAATCAATAGCCGGTATAACATATGCTTGTTAGGGCTGACAATTAACTTTTGTAGCAAGATAAGTCAAACAGTACATTTGCAATATTTACATCTGAAATTATTCTTTTAGAAGCTATAACTCCAACATCTATGTTGCATATGTCTAGTTTTATGAGAGAGAGAGAGAGAGAATATAATGGCCAAAAACAGCAGCTGAAGCAGGATTAGAAGGGAGTGCCTGCTGGTGAATGAAATTCAGCGAGAGGAAGGCAAAGAATGCCAGGAGTCCGCAAGAAGCATTGCTCTATCACGGGAAGTTGCCGACATTTGCTGAAGTATAACATTTTTGACATGTACAGCGGCCCTTTCACCAGCCCTGCTGGCCAGCTCCAGGTACACCACAGCCTTCATCATATCTCCTTCCTGTCATGCAGTAGCATCAGATTTCACTCCATTTCTCGTAAGTCTAAACACTATTTAAATCTCAAGCAAATGAACAATCTATGCTATGAATCATACTGCTGCTTCAACAAGTGAAGTTAAGAGTGTAAATAGAAATACAATCCTTGTTCTTTTAGTGCGATAATATCTATTCTAACAAATTATCAGAATCATGAGCACCTTTCCACCTCACATAAAACCATTTATGACTGAGTCCAGATTAGGTTTGTATTACGTACTGAAAAGAGACCCAATCCGTGCTCAAACTGAGCTTTGCTATGACCATGATCAGCTGCCCTCTTCATCCATTTTCTTGCCAACCTGTGAGACTGAACCAGACCTTCACCCACTGAGTAGCACAGAGATGTATTATACATTGCACGCACGTATCCCCCTTCCGCAGCTCTTAGATACCACCGAGCCTGCGAAAGTTAAAATCCATGGGAAGGAAAATCTTCAGGGCATTTAAAAAATTTTAAAGGAAAAAAAAACAACAACGAAACCATGCCTCATAATCTTCACGAAAGACAACCCGAAGGACCCTTGTAATCAAAGTTGCATTCAAGTAATCATAGATTCTTGTCACGCAACACTTCCATTTAACTCTTCTTTAGGCAATGATCATGTAAAAGAAGATATCCATGAACTGTTAACTTGAAATCGTCTTGGAGAGGGTAGAAATGTCATATCCAAATTAAGAAACAAAACAAACTACCACAATTGGTAAGTTTTATAAGAGACTTTCTCAAGAAAAAAGCATGTCAAAAATATGACACAGTAGTCTGTCCTCAAATGGCCACAAGAATTTACACATGTATCAACAGTGAAGAGGAAAAGCTGTGGATATACCACTTCTTGGAGACTTTGTCCCACCCCTCGACCTTTATGCAAACAAAGTGCAAGTTGGTATTGAGCACGGACATGGCCAGCAGAAGCAGCCTGGTATAACCATTCAATTGCCTCTTTGGTCATTGGAGGATCAGCTGCAACATTTTCATAAGCATCAACAAGATGAAAAAATAGTATCTTATTGCATCTGCCAATCATTATGCTAATTCCTTCTATTGCTCCATAAATCCCACATATAAAGTTCAGTTTTGACAGCTCTATCTCAAGAGGCCCCACATTAATCATGAATTGAAATGGTGGCAAAGGACATCTATCCACATGTAATCCTTTGGTTCTAATTTATTATTATGTTTTAAATTTGTTAGAACAAGGAATGTTACAGTTTAATCTCACATGACCCTCATTTCAAAATGACGCCAACGTAGAAGTTGGAGAATAATGACAGGTGAGGAGTAGCAACATTCACAGGCACGCTGATGAAGAGTGTGAAACCCATGATCCATTTAAAAGCACAAGAACCAGGGCACTTCTTGATGGTGGTATAACCAACCGGTTACACATTTATTTCATGAACTATTTTTTCTTCCTTATCTATTTTTTCTTAATATAATATCAAACTATCAGTGGGAACACCAGTTGAAATTGACAGTCTGAGAAATTAACCAAGACAACAAAAACACCTCAAGTTGAATTTGAACCACCAACAACATTTGCAGTGTTATTGTTTATGTTTAATATCATCAATTTGCAAATTAAACTTGGTTCATTCAAAGAGGAAAATGAAACACTCCAATCACTTCCCACGTCATCCCTATTCTTGAAACTGTGAACAGGAAGCAGCAATGGAATTATAACACCACAGACATTGAATGAAACCTCTAAGATTTATCATCTAAACCACACTATTAGACATCAGATGCATGATCAAAATTAATTCTTTCTTGATCATTTATTGACTTACAGTGCTAATCACTCTGAAAATTGCCAATTCAAAACCAGATGCGCGCAATACGATACCTTGCAAATACGAAACAGCCAAATTACACTGTCCGGAAAGATCACCGAGCTCAGCCGCCCTCCTATACCAAGCAATCCCCTCGTCCTTTTTCCCCATTTCCCAATAAATCAGTCCCGCGTCCACCATAGCGAGTGTGGACCCACGCGCCGCCCCTTTCAAGAAAAAATCCAAAGCCTTACTCAAATCAGCCCTCACTCCACGCCCATGCTTGAACCTCTTTCCCCACTTCAAATAAACCATCGCCTCACGCAAGGGTTTCAGCGCGTCCCTCCAAGCTCTGCAGACGAGCGAGGCTGCCCTCAAGTGGGGCACCGTGAATGACGCCGCGATTCTCGAAAGAACATCATAGGGGAGCGCGGAGAAGTCGGAGCTTGAGAAGGGGGGTGCTGAAGAGGAGATTTTTGGGGTGCAATTGAAGAGTGAAAGATGGGTCTTGGCGGGTCTTGTGAAGAAATCATTGGATTTTTTAATAAAGGGGAGGGCCGTAAAGTGAAGGTTCTCTGATTTGCATGGCCATGTCTTTTGCTTCATGGGTTTGGGTGTCGTGGCGGGGACGGCAGCGGAAGTGTTGGTCATGCGGCGGTTTAACTCGCCTGTCGACGGCGCCGTGGTGACGGTGGGGTGGGGGGTGTCACGTCAAATGGTACATACCACACGTATACTAAGCGTGCCTTTTCAATTTTCCTCAGAGTAATGATGTTATTAATGATTTTTTTAAGACAATAGCAAAAAGAGCAATAATTTAAAACCAGAAGAAATATGATTGTTATTAAATTAGAAGTCAAACACAAATAAGATTTTGATCCTAGGTTTTACAATTAAAGATCCTGTCTTATAAAAAAAATAATTAATTAAAGATCTTGTAGTTTATACTCCTTGAAAAGCCTCAAAAGTCCATCTAATGACTTATAATTCAATAACATCAGCCTCCTTTATTATGTGGGGATCTCGTATTCGATCTAAACAAGTATTATTGTGCACGTTATGTGTATTTTATTATATAATGTATACTTTAATTACTACTTAATTTAAAATAGGATAATAATAACTTATTGAAAGTGATAAAGTTGAAAATCGTTTATACTGAATAGAGTTGTGTTTGGGCTAATCCGATCAGGGAGGTCGAATGATCCAACAACAATATTTTTCGAGGTTTAAGATCTGCAACGAACAGCAAATGTTAAACTAGGTAAGATACCCCTGGCGAAAATACTCCAACGCTCAAGTTAGTTCTAGTCGAAATGAGATAATCGAATAGAAGAGTAAGAGCGTATAGTGTATATAGTATTACTTGGAGTGTGGTTGGCGATGAGGTATTTATAGCAGTCTCCTGGTTAATGGTATGTCTAAAATGCCCATATCGAGTGTAAAGGGCTATTGTCCTTACCTAGGGATTGTTGGTCATTTTCAATCCCGATACTATTCCAAGTGGCATCATTCCCTGATTTTCAAGGTGAACAGTACTCTGGTAGAACGTCTCTCTACCAAAATTGATGGCAGAAACTGCACTGGGGTGACACGCGCTATTAATGTAGAGCCATGTCGCTTGTCAGAATATTGAATGCGGCAAGGATATAAGTTAATGCCAGAGTTAACACTCTGGTTGATAACAATCAAACAGACAAAGTGGTCAACCAAAATGATGGTTGACTGGGCAAAGTGGTTTGAAACCTCCCGCTGAGTGTGGTCAAGAACAATCCACTCAATCAAGTAATTATGGTCAAGTGACTCGGTCCAACTAGGTCCAGAAGCGTCATTAGGCTATGCATGTTAGATAGGCCTTGGAGCCCTCTTTGAGGTCGATAGCTTGTTGGGCTGGGCCTATTGAGTTATCTCATATCATGAGTCCCAACCATTGGCGATCCTAATCGAGCTTGTCAATAAGAAGGAGCACGGAGTAGATAACTGAGCAACAATTACAACGGTTATGCGAATTCGACCAAGATTTTTGAATAATTGACTGAGGTTTTTGAATTCTCGACCAGAGTTTTTGGTGGTTTTGCACATTTAATGCGTCAGTTATATCAAGAAATACAAAATGCCAAGAGACAGGAGTGCAATTATTACTACTGCTTGGGTTCCCACATCCAAATGCTTATAAATATAAGGGGTAGAGAGACCCCGTTTACACTTTTGCTAAAATTCACTCTAGCCAAGTTCTTGCTTTCATAGCTTTCTAAATCCTTCTGCACTTAGAGTTTTCTAGCTACCCACTGTAAGTTCTTCTACAAGCTTGTGCTTTCTTTCATTTTTCTTTGCAAATACGTCTAGTACTTCACATAGTAAAAATACTAGGTCCAAGGGTGTCTATTTCCAGGGGGAAACTGGGGTTAATAGTGCGTATGAAGGCATGTGAGAATAGTTCTAATAGTTCATCGAGTGATAGCTCAACCTCGAGCAACTTGAGCACTGAAAGGGCATCCTCTGGTGGCAAAGCTAACCCCAGTGAAGCGCCTGCATCACGCAGTTGATTATCCACACTAGACCACTACAGCAAAATAGTCTCCAAGATATCCTCGGCTACCCTAGTTCGAATTAGGGCGATGTAACACATTCCTGATGAGTATGAACTTTTAGTACCCGAGCCTCGAGGTAAGATGCATCGACCTCCTAGGGGATGTATAATGGTGTCTGAGGAGGGATCCAGGTGCGACCTTAGGTTTCCCTTAGCGCCAGCCATAGTCGATCTCCTGGTAGGCCTCGAGGTCTGTATAACCTAACTCCTCCCTAACTGTTTAGCCACAATATATAGTTTTGCTGTGTTGATATACCTATTCGGCCGGCCAGCCTCCTTTGCCAACTTTTCAAACCTATTCCATTTGTCAATATCTCAAATGCCGAGTAGTACAAAAAAGTCTAGCTACTATTACATGACAATACATCCGTATCAAAAGTTCCTGGTAGCCCCTTCCTCTTCTTACAACCAGGAGTGGAAGAAACACTTTCTTTATGTTCAAGGGCCCAAAGAGTTTAACATTTCGAGGGGATGGTGGAGGGGGCATGTGCAAATGTCAGGGAACCAAATGCCCAGCTGGCCCAACACTTTTGTTCGGGACTTGGTCAATTTTGGGCAGATGAAAGCCTCGATCCTAACCAAGGAAAGATGTTTTATGCTAGTTAGCTTTTCACCAGCCATGCTTGACTTGCCTATGAGCGATCAACTAAGTAGTGATCTTTGTTGATTGTGACAATTATAAATTTCTTTCTTTTTGCTCGATTCTAATAGCTTTATGTTATACTCTATTAGCATATCGAGAAGAGAAAATGGCCCGCAGTCGAGCAGAAGCTGTAGCAAGAGCACAGAGGAATGAAGAGCACCATCGAGAGGCCACTGCAGCAAAGCCAACCCAATCGACCACCACTCCCATCGTGCCACTGATCGAACAGGCACCCCAGCCCCACCCAATCAATTAGATGAGCATGTTCAAAGTAGCTCCGCAGGTCGGGGCAAAAGACAGATGACCAAGTAGGGAGGCTTGGCGCCCAAGAAAATAGCGAGCGATAAGAGAAAACAGAAGGTGATGACGGGCTACGACTTGTTCGACAAGCGTGGTGATGGGATGTTGTTCCAACTTTCTCAATTAGAATCGCCCCACTTCAGGCCTGACCCCACCATGGAGGTGACTAACGCAACCTCCATCCTAAAGTTAGGGATGGCAGGCACCGACGCCCTCAAATGGATGGTAACCGAGCTATTCTCTACCAATCAGCAGAAGCTCATGGACATGAGTCAAGTTGGCACCCTCAGGGCTCTAACCTATCATAGCAATATGAAAAGTGTGAGGTCGACTATTTCTCATTGAGTTCTCATTTCAAAAGGTTGTATTGTTCACTGACGTTATGTGTTTCAGTTGAGCCAACTGAGGTATCACTTTTACCGCTAATCGAAACTGGCGCTAGCTGATTACAAGGGGTTACAAAATGGGGGATCTAGAAACCCTCAAGGTTCAGCTCGAGTTATCCCAGCTCCATGTCGACCAGCTGACAAAAGAGGTAGCTGACCTCCGATAGTAGCTCGATGCGAAAGACCAGCAGCTGGCATAGGCTGTCAAGGAGAGGAGTCGAATGGAATCCCTGCTAAAGAAGGCTCATTTAGATATGCAGGCGAGCTACTCCTCTGGCTGGTCAATCAATCGCACAAAAGCACTTAACGAGGCTTGGGCGGCCTTATCTCGATAGCTCCCCAAGATACGACAGGAAGTGGTAGAACAATTCATAGTGGGCTCAACATTTCAAGATGCGAGCATGGTCATGTCCATCGACAACACTTGCGACTCATTCCATAAACCAGTAAGGCAGCTCAAGTGTCTAGGCTACGCATTTCGGGCCAATGATAAAAGTAGAAAAAACCCTGCCCTGGATTAGGGCTGGGCAGGGATTAGGTACCCTCCGTTGGGGGTACCCGCATTGAGGGCTTGAGTATCATTTTTTGATACCCAAGTCCCGATCCCCATTTGATGGGGGTACCCCCATCAGATACCCCATTATGGTTGGATACCCCCTCAAGTACTCCAAACCCTCACTGATATTTTATATATTTTTAATAAATAAAAATTAAAATTTTGTTAATTTATTATTTATTTTCATCATGAACCAATTGATAATACTATATTTCATTATTCACAAGTTCTTAATACCAACTAATATATAATTTTAAAACTTAAATATAAACATTAATGTCTAATATGGTATTATAAAATCTTATATTATAATGTAAGAATTAGAATTTTGAGTCCATTTAATAAATTATTCCTTTTTTTTCTTTTTTTTTTCTGTTTCTTTTCTTTGACATGCCTTTTTATTAAAAAAGATATTCTCTATAATATTTTATGAAGTTTGATATTTTACATCCAATAATTAATTTAAACATGATCATTAATAACTTTTAGAAAGAACATAAAAATGATCAATTGATAATGGCCTAATGAGTATTGGACTATTGGGTAATGGCGTAATGGGCCACTAAATTTCTTCTCCAATTTGATTTGGGCTTGGGATATTAAAGTAAGTCTAAATTCATATTTAAATCTAAAACCCAAAATAATAGCCCAAATAATTCATCAATTAAACACTTAAAAAAATTTTAAATTAAATAGGGGTACCCAATCAGGTATCGAGTACCCTAATCCAATACCCAACCCCCAAATTTTTAGGTACCCCCTTAATTACTCGTTTGAGTTTGGGGGTTAAAAATACCTGACCCGAACGAAAAAAACCCAATTGAGTCAGGTCAGATACCCCCATAACTAAACCCGTTGCCCACCCCTACCTTGGATGACAAGCTACAGTCTTATCTAGAATCTGAGAAAGGTGCGGTCGATGGAGCCAGAGAAAAGAACACCACAATAAACACCCCTACTGAGCTAATTACTGAAGCCTAACAAAAACAGGCTAAGGTCGAGGCCAAGCTGGCTGAGTTGGTGAGTGAATTTGCCTTTGTTGAGGATTAGTGTTGAGAGATACGCATGATCTTGCCAAAGCGTGCTGAACTTTATAGTCTATTTTCATTATTTTATGATCGACTTGTGGACCAACTTATTTATGGTCGATTATTTAGTTTGGGCTAAAAGCCTTAAGTTTTTAGCATATAGCTATTTTGGGTTGACTGCGTGGTCGATTTAAAACTTTGGTTTGACAGCATGAAACTGCTTTTGCGTCAACAATGGGGTTGACTCAAAGTTTGATTGAGCAGCGTGAAGCAGCCTCTTTGTCAGCTACTAAGTCAACATCAATTTAAGTGACAACGTGAAGCTACTTATTCGTTGACTCCGAGGTCAACTTGAACCTTAAGTAGCAATATGAAGCTGCTTATTCGTTAACTACGAGATCAACTTGAAACTTGGGTGGCAGCATGAAGCTGCTTATTCATTGACTACATGGTCAACTTGAAACTTAAGTAGCAACATGAAGCTGCTTATTCATTGACTATGAGGTCGACTTGGGACTTGGAGTGGTGCGAGGTAGATGCGGTTGTGACAATGTAAATAAATGGTAGCATTATTGTAGGAACTTTATTTATATCAAAGAATATCAGGACGATTACAATGCGATTTTATATATAGAATTGCTTTAGGTTAATGGTGCTCCACAGGCGAGGGAGCTTATCCCCATCCATATTAGCAAGCCTGTAGGCGTTATGTTTTGATACCTTCACAATGGTGTAAGGTCCCTCCCATTTTGGATCGAGTTTGCCAATATTTTTAGACACTTCCACCTTTTTGAGAACTAGGTCTCTAACCTTAAATCGACGTGGCTTGAGCCCTTTGTTATTGTTCTCCATCATCTTTGACCTGTAACGCTACATAATGTTGTAGGCTTTTTGCCTTCGCTCATTAATAGTCTTGAGGTCAAGCTTCCTTTCTAGTGTGTTTCTAAGCAGGTGGAAGTGAATGACTCAAGCTATATGTTGAATAAATTCTGAGGGGATAATTGTCTTCAACCCATAGACTAGACTATAAGAGCTATGACCTGTGGTTGTTCGTGGAGTTGTCCTATATACCCACAACACTCCTCGGTGGTCATCCACCTAACTCAAGTCAGTATCCAGTATCTTGGCTTTCAAATGGTCGAAGATCATTCTGTTTGTCACATTTGGCCATTCGATTGAGGATTGTCCACTGAAGTAAAGTGCTAGGGATTCCCAAGGCTTCGCACCAGCTTCTTGTACTTCTACTCTGGAACTGAGTCCCATTATCTGAAACAAGGATCTTAGGTAGGATAAAATGACATATGATATTTTTTCAGATGAAACTCTTGATAGCTACATTTGTTATCTTCGGAACAACTTTGACCTTGACCCATTTGGTAAAATATTCGACCGCCACAATTATGAATTTTTATTAACATGTTGACTTCAACAGTGAACCCAAAATGTCGATCCCTCATTGGTCGAATGGCTAAAAAATTTGAACATTGACCATAGGCGCAGCGGGTTGATGCAGCAAGTTCAAATAGACTTGGCAAGATGTGCATTGTCAAGCAAAATCCACATAATCTTTCAATAATGTCGATCAAAAGTACTCGTACCTGATTATTTTATGTGCAAGAGATCTTCTCCCGAAATGATTCCCACACATGCCTGCGTGGATATCCTGTAAAACATCAAGAGCCTAGTCGGGATCCAGGCACCTTAGGGGCAGTCCAAAGATCAACCTCTTATACAGCTACCCATGCTCATCGAGCACAAACTTGGCAGCTTATCCTCGAAGGCGTCGAGCCTCATTCTTGTCCTTGAGGACTGTGCCATGACTCAAGTAGAGTTTGATTGGATCCTACTATGAAGAGACTGTCTCCTCAATGCTCCCTACTAGGTTCTCCTCGGGTAGGCCTATTGGCGATCAGAAATGTTATTGTCCTATCTCTTGTGCCCCTTATCGAGCTAACAAATTTAGATAAGGCATTTGCACACTCATTCTCAAACAAGTTACCTGACTAAAAGTGAACTTTTTGAACAATTGCTGCAATTTTCTCACCTCGGTCAAGTACCTGCTCATCATGGAATCCTTAGCCTCAAAATTTTTCCCAACCTATTCTGCTACCAGTTGAGAGTCTGTGATCACAGCCAGGTACTCGATGCCTCGGTCAAGTGCCATCCTTATTCCAACTAGAAGAGCCTCGTATTCTACCTCATTATTAGTAACACCATAGTTAAGTTTTATTGCAAAATCATACTCTTCTGCTACTGGGGAATGGAGGGCTAATCCTGCTCCACTCCAAATGTGGTTGATGATCCATCGACGTGCAAAGTCCAAACAAGTGGGACTTTGCAATTTTTCTCATGCAGGTCAACTCGTTCAGCAATGAAATTCGCCAAGACTTGCGCCTTGATGGCTGTTCTTGACTGAAAGATAATGTCAAATTCTCCTAATTCGATGGCCTATTTGGTCAACCTACCAGACGTGTCTAGCTTTGACAACACTTGCTTCAGTGACTGGTTGGTCAGCACTATCATGGCATGAGACTAAAAATATGGACGTAGCTTTCGAGCCGCGGTGACCAATGCCAAAGTAAATTTCTTGATCTCCAAGTAGTTATGCTCTAGCCTTTAAAGTGACTTACTACAATAATAGACTGGTCAATGGCTTTCACCTTTGGTCGAGACCAGGATCGAGCTAATGGATGCCTCCGACACTGCTAAATATATCTGAAAAACTTCACCAAGTTTGGGTTTTGCAAGCATAGAGGATGAAGATAAATATTGCTTTAACTCAGCAAGCGCCTGATCACACTGTTTATTCCACTAGAAACCCAACTTCTTGGCATTCCTAAGTATTTTGAAGAAAGGTAAGCTTTTGTATGCTAATCTTGCGATGAATCTACTCGAGGCAATAATCCTTCTGACCAGTCATTGCACATCTGTAACTATTCGAGGGGAGGTAATGTCCAAGACAACCTAAATCTTCTGTGGATTGGCCTTAATGTCACGTTGACTAACCATATATTCCAGAAATTTTCCTCCTCAAACTCCAAATGTACACTTGTTTAGACTTAGCTTAAGACCAAATGCTCTCAAAATTACAAAAGTGTGATTGAGGTCGAGCAAATGGTCCTAGGCCTTTTCTATCTTCACAATCATGTTGTCGACATACACCTCCATCGACTTATCTATTTCGTTCTTGAACATGAAACTGACCAACATTTGATAAGTTGCTCCCACATTTTTAAGTCCAAAAGGCATGACCAAAAAGTAATAAACCTTATTGGGAACAACAAAAAAAGTTTTATCCCTATCTTGGGAGGCCATGAATATTTGATGATAGCCTCGAAACGCATCCATCATACTTAATAGTTCGCAACCAACAGTGGAATCTACTAGTAAATCTATTCGAGGTAGGGGGTAAGGATCTTTAGGGCAAGTTTTATTCAAATATGTGAAATCGTTACACATACGCCATTGTCCCTCATTTTATGGAAGGAGCACAACATTACAAACCCAAGATAGATACTGAATTTTTACAATATAACCTGCATCTAGGATCTTTAAAACTTCCTTCTCGATGATCTGGGTCCTCTCGACATTGAATGTTCTCGTCTTCTACTTGATCGGTTTGTATAAAGGGTCGACATTAAGATGGTGCAAGATCACGAAGGGGTTGATTCCCTAGAGGTTAAATGCTTTCCATGCAAAGATGTCAACGTTTCTTCTCAAGAAATCAACCGTAAGATATTCCAAGTGGGGGCCCATATTTGTCCCGATTCGAGTTGTCTTATCAGGGTCCCCTTGTTCCAACTTGATAGTTTTGAATTCCCCAACAAGCTCCACCTGGGTATCCTCCAGCTTTTTCTTCTTGTTGGCTTGAGTCTCCTCAAGTTCTGCTACAGAAATGTCCCCCTAGCTCTTCAATTGCAATTGAGTCTTCTGCTCGCTTGACTCGACCGAAATGTTATAACACTTCCAAGATTCCTTGATGTTACACAATAACTCCCCTATGCATACTGGGGTCAGGAATTTGATTTTCATGTAGTAGGTCGACACAATGGCATGGAAATTATTTAAGGCTAGTCGGCTAATTATAACATTATAAGCAAATAAGGTATCAGCCAACAGATAGTTCACCATCATAGTCCTTATTCAGGGTGCCTCCCTAAATGACATCGATAAATTGATGGACCCTTTCAAAATAATTTCTGACCCCCCAACCCGACTAGAAGGATACGCACAAGTTCAAACTTTAGCTGCCCTAAGTTCATTCTTTTCAGGGTAGAGAGGATGATAATGTTGGCTAAATTGCCGTTATCGACCAAGACTTTACTTACTTCAAAGTTGGCAATCTCAATAAAGACTACCATGGGATAATCAATTTTGTGGTCAATATTCTTTCCCTCAAGGTGGGCCAAGTTGCTATCGGTGAAAGAGATAGGCTCTGTGCTTGTCGATAGATGGAAAGTTATTTTGATGGGTAAGGCTTTAGTCAACTCCAGCTTTCTCTACGTCTGCCTCCTTGCTGATTCTGAGTCCCCCCCAGTAGGACCTCCTACAATCATATCAATTACTCCTCAAATGGACGAATGATCTTCTTAGGCGGGTTTCTTTCCTTTGTCCCACCTCCTCGAGCTAACTGACCTTTCTCTATGGGGAGTTTGGTCAATTTTTCCCCCTTCAAATTGTGCATCAATCGCCACATATTTTTTGAAATGGCCTTGTCTGATGAGCATCTTGATTTCATCCTGGAGGTTGAAATATTCATCTGTGTCATGCCCTTTCTGTTTATGAAAGTGGCAGTACTTCTTTAACTTTTTCATTGCTTCAGTCTCCATCAGCTTTCTTGATTTTTTGAGAAAATTGTCATGCTGGATGGTGTACAATACCTTTTTCCTTAGGATATTTAGTGGGGTGTAGTTGTAGAAGCACTTTATTGGAGATCGATCTCTCTCTCTATGTTTCTGATCGTCTTTCTCCTTTTTCTTTTTATCAACCTTAGAGGATCCAAAATTAAGCTTATTTATCTCCTCTTGGGTTATATATCTTTTCACCAGGTCAAGCAACTCCTCTATTGATCTCGAGCACTCTTGCACCAAAGCATTAGTGCATTCTTTGTGCCTAAGCCCTAAGAACAACATATCAATCAGAAACTCAATCCTGAAGTTATCTATTTTCAAGACCTCTGTGTTGAACCTTATGAAGAAGTCACAGAGGGACTCTCCCTCATTTTGCTTGACAATATGGAGGTAGGTGTGGGGGAGTTTTGTCTTTCTCCGATTGGTGAACTTGTGCAAGAATTTATCGCAAAGCTGATCATAGGAGTATATCGACGAGGGCTCTAGCTTCACAAATCAATCGAGCTATGCCCTAAAAAGTGGTCACCAGTATCTTTGCATGGACGTACTCGTTGTGCCCGTGCAGTTGCATCATATGCTCAAACTGCATCAAATGCTCATTGGATCTGTTGAACCATCATTTCTAGGCAGTTCGATCAGGACTTTGGTGTCAACAGCAATGCACTCGTTGATAATCTCCTGGATGAAAGGGGAGCCTCTCTCTCAATGAGACCTCTAGGGGCCCTCTAGGTTGGGCACCCTGTCTGTGTTTCTTCTCGAGATTTTGTCGAGGCACCTGTTCAGTTGTTGTACTTAGTGGGAGACTTCTTCTCACTTCTCTTGATGGCATTTTGATCAAAATAAGGCCTCACGCACTGGGCCTTATCACACTACGGGGCTCGAATAGGCTGGACCGCATGATCTACAGATTCTTCCACTTTCTCGAACTGGTCGCGTTTGGAACGTTCAACCCTATTGCTATAGGGTTTGATTAGGTCGAACGTGGTGGTTTATGGAGTCAGTGATTTCCTCCTTTATCTTCGGTTACCCCCTCTCTCCCTGGGGGCATATAGGACTGGCATCACAACTAGCTGGTGGCTGCCTGGATTCTTGGTGACCACGGCTGTCCTAAGGGGACCTTTCTTCTAATGGAAAAAGTTGCGGAGTAGCACTGCCAGCTGGGGCTGGCATGGTGGTGTGCCTATTTAATGTGATAGAAAGTTGAGCAGAGATTTATTCACTTATCAACTGCATCAGCTGTGGCATGGTTAATGTTACAACTTGTTCCTGTGGGGCACTAGGGCTTGGAGCATGTGAACCTTGCTGGGGCGGAGGGGGAAGTGGAGATGCAAACCTCCTATTATCCTCCCTCTTAGATGCGACTCTTCTTGTGTTCACCATTCTTTCAGTTGCAATCTCAATCTTCCCACAAACAGTGCCAAAATGATGAGGTTAAAAGTCGTTTATAGTGAATAGGGTTGTATTTAGGCTAATCCAACCAGAGAGGTCGAATGATCCAATAGCAATATTCTTCGAGGTCTGAGATTTGCAACGAATAACAAACGTTAAACTAACCAAGGTGCCCCCAGTGAAGGCACTTCAACGCTCAAGTTAATTCTGGTTGAAATAAGGTAATTGAACAGAAAAGTAAAAGCGTATAGTGTATATGGCATTATCTAGAGTGTGACTGACGATGAGGTATTTATAGCCTTCTCCTAATTTATAATGTCTAAAATGTCCCTATCAAATGTAAAGAGCTCTTGTCCTTGCCTAGGGGTTGTTGGTCATTTCTAATCACCGTACTATTACAGGTGGCATCATCCCCTAGTTTTCAGGGTGAATAGTACTCTAGTGGTGCGCCTCTTTGCCAAAGTTGATGGCAGGGTTGGTGACAAAGACTGTACTAGGATGGCACGTGTCATTAATGCAGAGATATGCCACCTATCAAAGCATTGAATGCAATAAGAATATAAGTTAACGTTGGAGTGAGCACTCTAGTCGATAACGATCAAATAGACAAGGTGGTCGACTAGAGGGATGATTGACTGGATAAAGTGGCTTGAAGCCTTTTATTAAATATGGTCAAGAACAATCTATTCGACCAAGCGGTTATGGTCGAGTGACCCGGCCTAGCTGGGTCCAAAAGCGTCGTTGGACTATGCATGTTAGGTAGGCCTAGGAGCCCTCTCTGAGATCGATAGCTTGTTGAGTTAGACCTGTTGGGCTATTCCAGATTAAAAATGATAAATTTCATTGTCATATGTAATGTTCTCTTTCAACCAAAAAAAAAAATTGAAGGCCCAAATCTTGCCCAATTGTGCCATGGATTGCCAATTGATGCTGCTTGAATTGAAGAAAGCAATTTCGGGCTGGGCCCACTGGATTGTATTGAGTTAAGATTGGGCTCCCATGATTTACTGATTGGGCCGGACCATACCAGTAAAATAGGACCCTAAAGCATATGGATTGATATTGGGTAATGGGTACAGAAGAATTTGGGCCTTTTGGGCCTGATCCAGTAAATGGACTGAATCCAAGGACATGGGCCATATTCTAATTAAACCAATAAGAATTCTTATTGTAAGAAAGTTTTAGAAATAAAATGTGTGGCCAAATTCACCCATGTGACATTGAGATGGTCTTTTTGGCTCCAATTGGCATTTGGCTCAAATAATTTTTATGCTTTGATTAACTTAAATGATTTCTATTGAATTTGAATGATTGTTATATGTTTTTTTGGACCTTGTTAGATATATTGTTTTTTTAAATAAATTATTAAAAAATAATTAGATAATTTATTGACTTGTCGGATTAGGTATTCTCGTATCTATTTTTCCCTTATGTGGGGAGATAGTGTTTTGAAACTGAACTTTTTTTTTTCCAATTTATATCTTCTATTTAATATATGTTTCATCTCATATTCTATTGTATGAATATATGATATGTATATTAATTATTTTTTATAAAAATAATTAATTGATATATAAATACACTTGATATATATACATTATATATTAAAATAGAAAATAAAATACAAAATAAAATAAAAAATTTAAAGTATTTTTCTATAATGCATTATCCAGAAACATTTTTCATATGGTAATATAATCTGCTCTTGAAAGTACCATTGGCTTCAATTGACCAAAAGAAAAAGAAAAGGAAAAAAAAAAGGGTTTGATTTATTCCAAAGTTTCTCTTAAATTTGTTTTGCCATTTTGCAGTAATGTACCATCTTATCAACCCTCTTCAGACTTATCCAAAATAAATAAATAAATAATAAATCTGCTGAATTTCTTGTCTCATTGTTCAATGATCCAAAAGCCAAGACCCCTTGTCATGCGCTACATAATGGAGTTTTCAGTCATAAAAGTACGTCAAAAATTCCATCTCATAAGAAAATTTAGAGCCCGTGATTTTATTTTTTTAGAGGTATTTTTATTTTTTAATAATAAAAATAAAACGTTAATTATAAGTATGAGTTCAAAAATAAAATATTATTTGGATGTTTTGTTTAAAATAAAATAATTGTGTAGAATTGAAAATTGTATTGGGATGTTGTCGTTGTGTTTTTGTATTAAAAATTACGTAAATGAGAGTATGAGAAAATAATATGTGAAAATGGAGAGAGGATATAAAAATGTATTTGAAAAAATATATTGAAAATAAAAATACTTATAAAAATATGAAAAACGTTGTAGCTATTTACTTTCTTTTTAAGAGAAAATGAAAATGAATTTTGAAAACAAAACCAAAGAGGCACTTAGTATCACCATTATTGTTAAAAAATAACTAGTTTCGAACTAATTCCAACGTTTTCCCCTTACATATGACGATTATAGAATATCTTATTAAATAAAATTTTGTATTATTATTGATCTTAATCAAAAAAAAAAAAAAGTATCACTTATTCAACTTAAATACATTATGTAGTTCAAAAATTGGTAGCCAACAAGAAGAATAAAATCTTGAAAGAGGCATTGAAGAGAAAAGTTGGGTGAAAGCTATGTTCCATGGCCATAGTCAATTTGTGTCTTAAAATGCTTAGTCAAATTCTATAATGAGTAAAATTTTATTTAGTGATTTTGACATTAGACATTCTTAAAATAGGAGCAATTTATTCATTCGATATTTTTAACATCGAACATTCTAAAAAAAATACTATTAAATCAAGCGAACTCAAATACAAATACAAATACACATCAACATTTCACAATTCCTTCTTCTTCAGAGACCCATTCAAAAAATAAATTAAATTAAATACATAACTTTTTTATTTTTAAGGATTCTTCGGGATTTAACCAACTGTTTGCACAGATCCCCCATTCCCTCCAAACATCATTAAAGAAAAAGTTAGTGCCACAAAATACTAATTTATACCCTAAAGAAAAAAGAAAAGAAATTAAACATGAATATGCACATTCTTTTTTGTGTACGGATTGAAGCATTATATACAAGTCCCTCTCATGTGATGCCTCCAATTATTGAAGTTAAAAGACAATTGCACCACAACTAATACGACCTCACCCACTACAAGCCAAATCAAAAATAAAATAAAATTGTAGTCTCACAAAGACGTGTAGGGTTATTCTTTGCTAATTCTTAGGGCACGGATCCCAAGAATAACTTTTTTGTTTGCTAAAATTAAACCTTTAGATTAGGTGAACTCCACATTGTCTATAATTTTTGACATAATTGTATTAAACCTCCAATTTATGGCTTTCATAGTACATTGTCCTTCAATCATTGTCGATGAATAATTTCACCCCTCAAACTAATAAAAATATTTGTCAATACCACATTTACACTATTTCGATAGAATGTAACCAGTGAACATTCGACACGTGAGCTGAAGAGAATGAAATATTCTTGTTAGATTTCACCAGAATTGTGCAAAATGTGGTATTGACGAACATTTTAATTAGTTCAGGGAGTGAAATTGCACATCAACAATGACTAAGAAGCAATGTGCAACGAGAAACATAGATTGAGGGGGTTTAATACAATTAATCCTTAATTTTTAAAGGGAAAAAAAATTACATATTCATCTTGCATACATTCTAGTTCTCACTCCTTTAACAAGTGGTTTTGCAGCTTTTGTGAATCAAAATTCAATAATCTAATCAAAATCAACAAAGTTAGGCATGATCATGTCACTATCTAAGATTATTATGAATAATATAGGTTAGTTACCAAATAATTAACTCTTGTATTTTTCCTTAGCACATTCCTATGGTATCATTGTTGCTGTCATCTCTTCATCGAGTTCGCTCTGACATATTCCTAACCACGAGCAACTTATTGTAGTATGAGAGTTAAAAACTAGTTTGGTTGTGGTTTCATTTTCAAATATTTTTAAAATTTAAAAAGTTAGTTAGAGTAAATAAATTAAAAATAGATTTGTATTTGGATAATATATTGGGAAAGTAATGATTATATAAAGTCTAATAGGTTATAAGTAGAGAAAAATAATAATAATGAAGAAGAGAGAGAAGATATGTAGGCTATTGAAAAACGTGTTTTAAAATGAAAATGAATTGAAATATTAATAAAAATAATAATAAGTTGAGAATAATTTATTTTCAAATAGTAAAAATAGCTAAAAATGAAAATAAAATAGAACAAACTAGCCCTAAGTTGTTGAGCTATTCCTAACCACAAGCAAGGTATTATAATATGAGGGTTAAGTTGTTGGGTTAATTCAATTTTATGTGTCGAACATAAATTCTTGAAATATTTGACCATGAGATATTATCAATTTAAGTACTCGTAAATTCTCATACTATCAAAAAATTGGGTATTTATCATGAAAAAATTGCTAATCATAGCTATGCCTACAAACTTGTACTTACAAATTTCTCATAACAAATATAAATTTTTAAATAATAAAAAATAAAAATTGTTAATTATCAATTCTTAGTCATATTCGTTGCAAGGGCAATAGACCAACTACGCATTACATATAAAAAAACAGTAATATATAAAAAAATATATTCATCAATTACGAATTAATTATAACAAGAGAGTTTCAAATTCAATTAAGTCTATTTCATAATTAAAATTGCAAATTTTTAGAATTAGCTACGAATTCACCAATATCTTAATTTTTCATTGTGTCAATTACTTGATTATGCTGATGTTTTCATGGTTAATCAATTACAAGCATGCTTGAGCAACATTTAAAGCCTTTTCTTTCTTCCTTTCTTTTTTTGCTTGGAGGGGTGGAAGGTAGGGGGTGGTATAGGCATGTACCTATATGTAAAAGGGTGCCCACATTATTGAAAGAATGTGTGTCCAAACCTCACAAATCATATTCATAGAAATAAACCTAGAGCAAAAAGACAAGAGTCTAAAAGTAAAACCTACCTGAGTTAAATTCCAAACAACTAGTCTTGCTTGCTGTGTGCCACTAGTGGTATATAATATACATATATATATAATTCATTCAAGCATAGGATTCTCATCCAGTATCCTTTGGTCACTTGTGTATTTTGTCTTCTGCCCACACTACTCACAAAAAAGCACTTGGAGAACTTTCCCACTATCATCAGGCGTCCTAGGTGGGTTGGGAGTCATCCTTTTTGTGGGACATTATCAAAGACTAAAAAAGGTTACAAGATAATGAAAGAGAAATATGTAATAGACAGTAATATGGCTTTGAACATAATGAGGGATTTCTCAGTCAATCAGCTTTTAAAACTTATCCCTGCAGGGGAAAAAGAATTCCACCCTCACTTTCCCTTTTCCTTTCCCACCTTTTTCAACCCACTGGTTACTTGCATGTGCATGTATCTATCTTGAATTTACAAAAAATAAGTCAAGAAGGAAAGATAATTAAAGACCATGAAGAGTGGATACATTTGATTTGAATTTTGAAACAACTTGCCTGAATTTTGTTTTGGGATGTTAAGAGAGAACTTTGTTATTTGATTATGGGCTGTCCCTTCATATGGAAACATGATAAAAATTTACTATATACAAGCATATCAATCGAAATAAAAGATTTGAGTTTTTTCATGTGAGGTAATGTAAATATGAATCTTATGAAGAGTTCGATCCTGACTTGAGATAAACGTCGGCGCTATGTTAAACACATGCAAATCGAATAAAAATTGATATTTTCAGTGACGGACGGGTGAGTAGGGTGTAAGACGCTGCACTTGGAGGGGAAACAACAGTTGGAACAACTGCAAATACCCCATAGACGGGTGAGTAAGGCGTAAGACGCTGCACTTGGAGGGGAAACAACAGTTGGAACAACTGCAAATACCCCACAGGCGGAGCAATAAAAAGGAGGAATCCGCCCGAAGAGGTCTCAAATCAAAATAGAGGATAACCTAAAACACTTTAGCTGCCATAGCCACAAACAAGTTCTCAGTTTTATCATCAAAATCAGTAACAAGAAACCATGGAGTGCATGTGAAATTACCTAAGTTAAATTGCCATCTTATTTATTTATAGGCCCATCAGCCATGTACATCAGAATATCTATAGATCAAGAAACTACAAACTATAAAAAGTGGCAAAAGAATAGAGGGAAAATAAGAAGTTATAATCAAGTTCTCAACCATTTTAGCAGAAGCCCTTCTGCACCAGCTACTCAAAGTCAAGTTAATTGGGCCCCTTCAACACGGCGTATGAAAATTGTTTCCAAGTCTGGTGGATTAAAGAACTCTCTAACTTCTCTATACTGGCATGATCTTGAAGAAGAAGAAGAAGCAGGTTTTCTCTTTTTCGGGGCCGGCGGGCAGACTAATCTGCTGGGAATTCTTGATTCATCAGATGTTGGAGTAGTTGTACACTCTTCTTCAGAATCCTTTTTCTCCAGCGGTTTTGTGAAAATCGGCTTCAAAGGACTCCTCAGTGCAATTCCAGAAAAAACCCACTTCTCAGAATCCACAACAGTATCATCCATCTTCTGGTGAAGCTTTTCCGAGACACCCATTTTTAAGACCAGGAATTTGAAGGGTTCTATAGATACTATGTGCAAGAAGAGTAAAAGGGATATTTCCTTTTCTTTCTTCTGATGTAGGGAAGATGGAATAGATTCTTGAGAAACTTGTAGGACAAAGTTTGAGGAGGAAAAGGGTGGGCTTTAAACTTTGTGATGTTCTATATTTTTGGCTAAGGGAGATTTTACTCACTAAAAAGTGGAAAAAAGGGCTTGGAGGAAGAGTAACTGTGAATGTTGTTCTTGTGTTTATAGAGGTTGAAAGAGTGTGTTGTAGAACCCGAGGAAATCGTGACATAAGCAAAAGTAGCTTAAAGGCTGGGGGAAAAGGGGGGGATTCAGCCCGTGAAAATTCCTGACGGGGGGCAGCAGAGTAAATATAGACAATATTGACTTTGATCTGGTGGAGCCGATTTGTTTTATTTCAGCCGTCAATATGCTTTGATTTACAACTTTTTGAATGTTCAAATGTAATAGTAGAAGATAAGAGGGATAAATTGTGAGTTCTCCACAGAAAGCTGGAGGGGAGGGGCATCAATCCCCATTGATGCTGTTTCTCAAGTGAAAGCTGGTTTATCCGGACAAACTAACCAAAGAATAATGCGCAAAATCTTGATATTCTTCTTTCAGATCATTCGTTTTTCAGTGGGGTAGTTGTTTTTGTATGCGAGTAGAGTAAGTAGATTGAGGAAAGGGCAGCTGTGAAAGACTACAATGCAGATTTCTGCACTGCCCAAGTTCTCAATGGAAATGGCAACATAGGGTAATATTTTCTAGTACTGATTCATAGATAGGCACAATTCATAGGAATGTAATAGAAGCGTCTTTTGTGTAAAAATGAAGGCTCGTCAGAAAGATGGTGCGACTTAAGATAGTAAAAATATTGGATAAAGAATTCAAATGAAAAATTATGATATAACTGTCAAAATTTTGGATTTCTTCTATATTTCATCAAGAGAAGGTGGTCTTATCTCCAGATTATTAAGATTATGCTTATTTTTAATGTATCTTAAAATTTATATATTTTAAACTATTTTACTGGACATAGTGAAAGAATGAAAGTTCTATGAATTCATAAAAATTTTGCGAATAGAACGAAAAAAGAGATTGAAATAGTTTTGATTATTCAATAATACTATTACTCATTTTCAAAGTTCTTTGTTATTTTGACTAGATAAATCTTATCAATAGAATAATTAAATCATGATTCATTGATAGATTATATTATTAACGATTTCTTCTTATTGATATGAGGAACTTATCATGATTCCAATGATTTCTGCTGCTGAACTAACTATGTGTCACGGGTCGCTCATTGGAAAAGAATGACAACCATGACTTGAAGGGGTGTTAGGAGCAATAAGGCTTTGTCGGCTCACCCAGTAGGGCGGAAATGACCCATAAGCAGAGACTCTTACAAGGTGCGGATTGCAAAACTGTTTCGATGGCATACTCTCTGAGTTATGAGGATGCTTCTCACCAAGTTTGAAGTAATTCCGTGTCCGTTTGGGCACCGAACATTAAGGGCGACCGGGAGCAGTCTTTCTGAACGTGGGTAGCGCAAAGATACGTGGAGCAGAGTGGCTTGGAAAAGGAATTTTGTGAAACTGTTTCAGTGGGGTATTCCTTGGAGTGTGGAGAATGTTTCCACCAAGTTTCACCAGTAGACAATTCCGTTTGAATAGGAAATAGTGAAAACTTTTAGAATGCGGCAGTGCAGTGGCATTATTGTGATTCCAGTGTATTGCGAGAGCAATTCCTGTTCCATGGAGAATTGAACGGGGCTAGAACTTGGCAGAGTTAATGTAGAAGTCGAGAGCTATCCAATGGTTCAAGCAGAGAGTGATTTGGACGTCGAGAAGCGGACTTTCGAAAATGTGTGCGTGCTCGATATTTCAATGTCTACTGTGGATACAACAGAAATCTTTTTTAAGCCTATTATAAGGGGGACAGGCACGTCTGAGGGTTGTTGGGACGGTGGGCATGCCACGATGGACAACCGGCCAGTCCTCCCCGTGCTGTCTAGACACTAAGCGGGCAACTCCTTAAAGGGGATGGGAAGCCTTCAAGGGCCGGCTCTAGACATCTCATAGAAGTGTTTGGAGTCCCCGGACGGGTCGGGAACCCAACGGGCGGCGTGGGGCCACGTGGGCCTGAGTTGGGTTCAGGAGGGTGCCGAGAGATTGTAAGGCAAAAACGCTTGTACCCCACGGGCTTCAAAAATTATGGGGCAACACCTCTAGACCGATTGTGTAATCGAGACAAACACCAAAATGTCTCATGAACTAACTCGTTAAGCATGGGCTACGAGTTCTAGCCTTGCTATGAGGGTCCATTGGCTTAAGACATGCGGTCGTAGGGCGACGCCGCATAGTGGGCTAGTGAAGCATGATGCTAGCGAGCGGGAAATCAAGTCTAACGCTCCGTGCAGGATTTACATAAGATGATGGCACATCACATAAGTCTTAGACTTACATGTAGCCCTACTCGGGCAAGGCACAAACGAAGGGTGCTACAGCACGGCCTAAGCGCTCCGAGCGAGCGACTAGCACGAGGATTGCATTGTGGGCACACAAGTGACCCTCAATGCCGAGATTGAGCAAGATTGCTCCTTTGCCATCGAGAGATGCACGTAAGGGACCTAGATTGAGGACATGCATGCTAGCTAGTCGGGGACTGTTAAGGAAACACGCTCAACGTGCCGAATGCGAGCCTCCGATGATTGTGGGCATTTGTTATAGGCGAGTACACTAATACTGTGAGGCGTTCTGATGCTTATATTAGTAAGCTACGAGGCCGAAATAAGTAACGGGTCATGAGAAAGACTCAAGATGGACGTTGGCGAATCGAAGGTTGGGTGGAACCTGAGATGCCATCACGGACAGACGGTCATTCCGCTGCAAGATAGAATCCGTCCGTGACACTATGGCACTTGCTTCTATTGGACCTAGAGTTTGTCAAGAGATTGTTGCAGGTGAGCCTTCAGTGCAACTTCTTTTTATCTGTCCAAATAATCACTCGGCTTTCATCATACCAAAGCAAGGAAATATGATTTAATAAGTAGAGAGAATACAATAGTACTTTATAATATCTTAAGCAAAGAGGTACTTTATAATATCTTAAGCAAAGAGGTGAACTGTAGGAGTCACATTTGAACAAAGATGAGAGCACTTAAGTAGAAATATGATAAATTTGGCAACATGTTTAGTAAATCCAAGTTTGTAAAGGCAATGTCAAATTGGATGCTTCACCATTTCTTTACATCCTTGAATACCCCCTGTAGTCTTCATATTGCTCCATGAATTCGTCATTGAATTTCTTGAAACTTGCCATAATTGCAGGCATGTCTTCTTCAGGTGGCAAGATTGTGGTTCTCAGGTGGAAAACCCTACACTCAAAACCGTTTCATCAGCCTCACTTGCAACAGAATTGTCACAAACCAGAACTATTTGCTAAAAACTAATTTGCAACAACAAAAGTAAAGAAGTTAAAGACTTTCAACAGAACCAATGAACTTCACTTACCCTTCCTTTTGCCCAAAGCCAGAACCTGGGACAGTAGAAATGCCTGTGACTTCGAGGAGCTTGAGACAGTAGAAAACATCGGGCACTTTTCCGGCATTTTTGGCAGCTTCTATTGCTTTTGGAGGGAGGCGTATTTGTGGGAAAGAATACATGGCACCTGAAACCATTTAGATGTAAACTAATTTCAGATGAAATAAGAAAACTGGAGAATTATTACTGTACAGTTCCTATTTTTTGAACCAGGGTCCCTGGATTGAAACAAGCTTTGGGCCAATTAGAGAAATTATATATATATTACCTTCAGTAAAATTGCAAACCACATTTCTACAGCTATTAAATCCATCTGTCATTATTTGTGCTTTCCTTCTCAATGACTCAAGAATTTCTTTGCTGCAAAGAAAATCAAGAGAAGTAAGGTTTATGTTTGCCGAAAAGAAGTGTCTGGAGTTGACTCAAGTCCAACTACAGTGACTAAAAAGAGTAAAAAAAAAACAGCAAAGTGAGAAAAATTCTGGCATGGTAGACATGTAAATTGCCTGCAGTAATCACCCAACACATGTCTGAGGGGATCTTCATAGTTAATATGATGTTTTTGATGCATATCAATCTCTTTCACAATTTCTCTACAGATGTACGACAGAGAAATCAATAATGTTGTTATTCTTAGGTATTTTTCCCTCTGACCTGAAAATAATGTATGTATTTCCTGGAGCCCATTCTTTGTTTTTGAAAAAATTTTGTAAGGGCAAAATCCATTATACTATCAATATGCCTTCTCGAAATTTCATAGAATGTAGAACAGAAATCCGACAACTTATGAGGGATGATAGTAAAGCAACTGTACCTTTCTCTGACAAATCTCTCATATGATATATCTCCAGGTTTAGGAGGGCTGACCATAAGTCCCATCTGCAAATGGAAACAAAGAACATTTCAGGTCATATTTAATCCTTGAGCTGCGGAAAAGAGTAACCATTTCTGCAATTATATGGTTAAAATTTAAGAATCTTATTAACGTAAGAGAGGCTGTCTGTATACCAAACACAGCTATAGTATAAGTGACTTACAAATATTTGTGCAGGAACATTTGGGCTCAGTGATATGGAAGCAACCTTGTATATCTCCTCCACTGTCTGCAACAGATAATAAACATAACAAAGAAAGTAGTTTTAATGAAGGCATCGATCTAGATCGAAGTTCCATGGTTGAGCATGTTGCTACACAACAATAATTTAGAGCATGATACCATAATTGAATATAGACCTGGGATCATAACAAGAATTTCGTATGTTGGGAGGAAATTCCCTAAATTATGGAAGTTTGAAATCCACCCAAAAGTAAGGCAAATTTATGCTGCATCATTCTTTATTCTGCCACTAAAACCTTATGTTGTTGTAGCTTATCTATCAGTAAAAAGACTATCTACAACACAAACCTTTGGAGGAATATTGGTCATCTCAAAGTATCCACCACGCTGCCCACATTCTCCCCAATAACCTTTTGAAACAGTGTGAAAGGAAACAAGCTGGAGCTCCTTGCTTATCGGTGGTCCCAAGTCCATCAGAACCTTACAAATGTTGGATGATAAAAGATCATCAGTTTTGGGAAGATCCAAAAGAATTATTGGGATAATTTCAAAACAATATCATCAGAATTATACCTTCCTTGCACTTATGAAAGGACGCTCATCTTGGTAAATGTTCTGCTGATAAACCTCATCACCAAGCAATGCCAAATTGTTTTGATAACAAAATTTTAGCACTTCCCTAACATTTGCTTCACTTAGACACTGGCCAGTAGGGTTTCCAGGGTTTATTATCACCATGGCTCGTACCTTATCACAAATACAAAGATAAAATAGATGAGCAAGTGCAACATCTAACATAGAAATCTTGGCAAGTATTAGACCGGCAAGTGCAAACTATAAAGAAGCAGATCTCTGAATAAGACTTAAGTAGATCAACAGTGTTCTGTTCCGTGCAAGGTGACAGAAATAGATGAATATCTGCACCATGCACCATTAAAATAGGCCAGGAAAAATATGCACATACATAACAGGCGCAGAACGCTCACAATGATGAGTTTGCTACCAAGTCAATTAAAGTTCATTGGGCAAATGTTTTTTATTCATTAGGTCAATTAAGTAGTATCAAATATGGTTCAGTATCTCAAATAGGTTTCTCATATGCAAAAACAAAGGAATGCTTACAGTTATTCCTTGAGAGCGAGCCTGACTAACTGATTGACGAAGGTTACCAATATCAAGACCCCAATTTGCGGTCTCTTCAAGATAATATGGAACTAAAGAGCCACCAAGTAAAGATATTGTTGCTGAATAGAGTGGATACTGTGGGACAGGAACCAATATCTGGGGACAAAACAAAAAAATTGTCAATAATACAATAGAAAACAGCAGAGAAGCAGAAACCACTACCATCAGGACCTAGAGAGAATGGAGGAAGAAAAAACCGAAAAGAGAATAAAACCGCAATAGCACAAGGGGGACAACTAGCTTCAAGAACTTTACCCCATCACCTGCGCCACGTATAATAGTATTTAAGATCTGCATCACTCCTTTGCTGGCACCATCTGTCAGAAATATGAGTTCTGGGTCACTGCCAAAAATGCAAGAATTGAAATAATCAGTTTCAGATCAAGCATGACCAAACATCCTTGACCATAGCATCATTCAGTTGTTATAACCTTGGATATCCATCACGTCTCTCAATAAACTCTGCAACTTCTTTCCTAACTCCAGGCATCCCTCGTGAATCACTGTAAGCGCCTGATCAATTATATAAATCAGCTGTTGTTGAATTGATGAACAAAAAAGCAGTCATGACATCAGGGGTAAAATTTTGACAGACTATGAAAAGGCAAAACAACCTAAGATGTCCAATGCATGAAAAATATATCAATTTATATCCATCGAAACATCATTGGGTTCATTTATAAATGCACCCATAAAAAAGACAGTTCCTGCAGAGACTACCAATTAGGACCTGCGTTTTTAAGATTTTGTATTGTATCAACAGCTCAAATTATTTGACTTGATAAAAATGAAGGTACTTATCTTTTTCCTGGAAAAACAAAATAACAGGATAAAGAAAATCCACTTTTTTCTCTTGGTACATAACCTTATACTAATTCTAGTACAGGACAAAAGAATTGTTGAATATGATACCTAGACCCCCTAGATTCATTGAAAGATAATGTTTAGCTCTTCCAATGGCATCAGCAGGAAAAATAAGTCCCACATTAGGATCATCCAGCAGGAATGGAGCTTGGCAGAGAGCAATTACCTGCCACATCATTTCTCTAACAGTAAACAAACTCCAGCAGCCAAACAAATAGATGTAAAGATTTGTGCAAAACATAAGTTACAATTTAAAACCTGACGAGGAAAGGTCAGTGGTTTCTGCCCTTGAGCATGAGGATTTCCAACATTGGTGAAGATGATCTGCAGTCAAACGATGGAGTGATGAAAAATGAACAACAGGTACAGGAGAATAATTATATGTTATGTTGGTCAAAGAAACTTCTCGGCCAAGTGCTTTAATGCTAGTCAAGCCATGCTTGTGGTTGGCTTTTCTTTCACTACTATCATAGAATTTGTGCAGCTACCATACTCCTGCTCAAATGTAAATAATTATCATAAAAGCCTCTCCTGACCCTACTGGAGTTCTATGTACCTATTGGTTTAAGTTGGAATTTGAATGAATTTTGCAAGCATTTACAGCGACACTCTTGTGATTCTTCTGTCCAAATATCAAGTAGCAGACACAACCAAATGCATAACTTTTTAGCATTACACTGACCCATGCGTGAAACAAGAATAAATGGAAGAGATATATTTTTCCTAAAGCAAGATATCTAAAATAAGACAGATCTTTATTCAATTAACTTCAGGAGCCCACCTGGAGAATATTATATTATATGGTATGCACACTTGCGGTTCAGAAAATAAACCTTGGGATGTTTAAAGCTACTTTAACAAAGATGATTGAAGAAAAGTTATGACTATGAAACAGATAATCCTAGAATTCCAAGAGTAGATATACAGTTAATTCCTTACTCAGCCCAACATACCTTCTTCCCTTCCTTTTGAAGCTCCGAAGCTCGAAGATACAACTCCCCTCGCACAGCATACTGACATTTTTTGACATTTTCATTCAAATTCTCATAATCCAATGGTTTGGATGACATGATGAAGTGTGTATTTTCCTAACTCTGGCTGCAAACCAAATGTGGATGCCAATTACAGGATGAAGGAGAACCCAATTTGCTCTCCACCTGAGAATTATCAGAAGAAATTTATATATTTGGTTAGAGAATCAAGAGTGTTTTTTCGATAGAAGGATTTGCGAGCCCAGAAGTTCACATCAATAATAATAATTAAATTGCATTTGTCTGGATAATTTTAAATAAACATGGATTCCAAATTTTTCAGAACCATTTTGAGTAATTTTGTCAATCATTATGATGGATGCAAAATCAATATTGGAGTCCTTGAAGTCCTTAGCTCAAAACCTTTTCTCAAACAAATACTTCAATCCAAATGCAACCTAGCAGTGATTTAATAGTGATTATTACAAAAAATCTATTGAATATGACATACAACAATAAAGACAGAATCCTATAATTACTCAATTTGAACTGAACTACGGGATGCCTAGTTTGAATATTGTCAGATAAACTCTAATTACTGAAATCATTTATCAACAATTTGGAGTTCAGAAATAAAGCAACAAATAAGTATTAAACAACAAAATTAATATCAGAAAGCAAACAAAAATATGATTCATCGACAACACAAATAAAACAAAATAACTAAAAGAAAATCCTGGAGGGGTTATCAAGCTGGGAGCATGCGTTTGAAACGCATCACAGAAGAGAAAGGTCATGAATGCATTCAATGGCACAAAAATCCAAACAAAAGTCAGCATTCTCAACTCAGGACTAAAACTGGAAGATTTTCCACCAAGTTGAATAAGAATTTATGTAAAAAGTCAATTCATGACACATCAAAATCAAGCAAGTTTCGAAAGAAACAAGCTTTTTTTCTGTAATAAATTGCTAAAGAAAACCATGCCATTCCACGAGGAGTTGATTGAAATATGAAGACGAACAGAGCAATACCCCGAGAAAATGAAAAACGAAAGGCAAATGACCACTAAGAAAAAGCAGAAGAACTCAGCCGTAACGCAACAATCTTTAATTCCAGGCAAAACCCAAAAACCATTTCACAGAATCACAACAGTGAAAAAGAAATTCACGAACGATCCATCAAGAAAATAAGGAAAAGAATCAATCTTTCAACGAAACCCAGACGAATTTCCCAAATGGAAAGCCACCAATCACAAAACCATTTTTCTTGGTGGGCTTTTTCCAAGAACATCTACAGTTAAAGCAGCCACCTAGGAAGCTCACTTGTGACTCAGAGCACCCTCTGTTGGGCTTCAGTTCTACAGCGCAGTCAATGTACGAGTTGGCAAATTTTCCCTGTTTGTATCCTTCACTTAAAATATTCTCATTTTTCGAAAAATTTTGGGCAAAGAGGATATTATATTAATGCACATGTGGCAATAGGAAAAGACATAAATTCTAAGGCAACACCACAGCCACTGAAGTGAAGAGGGACTGAATGGATTTATGCAAATTTTGGGCCTTATTTGGAGTTTAAGATAGAGCAATTCAGAGAAGTGGTTCAGCTTCAAAACGGTGGAATTCTTGCCATAAGATATAAGTGGATCAAAATGCATTAGTATTTTTCCTTTTGGACTTTCTTTGTGTGGATATTGTCCAAATATTGTTATATATTGACAAATATGGTGCAAAGGAAGTCATAAAATGTACCAAAAAGGTATTGGTTAGTATGGTTTTGCAGTTTAAATTCTCTATTTCATTCCCTCTTTCATTCAATCAGTACATAATATTGATATTAAATATTTTTTTATATAATTAATTGATAATATAATCAGATATACTTTAGCATAAATATAGTAAATTAGAATAGGATATAAAATAGAGGATTCAAAGTTATGATTTGAAACATATGAATTTATGGTTTAAATTTTTTATTCCAATTTATATTTCATCTTCTGTTTTATTTAATGAACACATAACATGTGTATTAAATATTTTTTTATAAAAATAATTAATTGAGAAGAACCAGATACACTTATCATATATACATTACATTGAATCTACTATTTTCATTAGAAATATCATTTACATTCATTTTCATTTTTTTTAAACCTAAAAAATACGTTTTTTAAGTGTAAAAATATTAACCATCTAAATTTTTATCCATATGCATACTCTAACATCTACCTTATTCGTCATTTCAAATAAAAAAATCTAAATACATTTTTATTTTCAATTTCAACCTAATATACTTTCCAAAAATATTGAAAATTGAAAATAGAAACCAAAATAAACCGAGTTGTTATATGCTATGCGTAGTGGAGTTTTAAGTCATAGAAGTACGAGGAAATTTGATGTTCCTCTACGAGCCTTACATTTGCAAGATCACAAAAACATTTAGGTTCATCACTATTGTAACAAATATTTAGTTTACAACTGAACTCCAACATTTTCCCCTTAGGTAGAAAGCATATAGAATATTTCATTGATTAAATTTTGTATTATTCTTTATATTAATAGAGATAATATCATTTCTTCAATTTATATATTCGACTAACTCATTCAATAATTTCGATACGAAATATTTACAAGTCGTATCGTATTTTTATCGTATCATCCTACAAGTCTAATTTTCAGATAAATTAGTTACATCCCAATTGAGGAATACTTAATCAACTTCCATCCTGCATTTATATCGAGTGAAATAATTTCTATCGAACCTCATCCTAAGACAGAAATAATGGATGACACCAAGATGAAAACCTTCATCAGCCTTCATTGTTAAATGTAAATAAGCCCTTGAACTATGATGTTCATTATCAATCAATTCTTGATAGATAGAAAAGTATGCTTGAGCACCCATAAAGGTTTTTTTTCTATACCTCTACAAAGGATGCCAGCACATTATGGAAAGAAAGTGTGTCTCTGTGTGTGTCCAAGCTTAATATTCAAAGAAATAAACTCAGAGCAAAAAGACAGTCCCGAAGTAAAAGCTTACAACGTTAAATCCAAGCAACTTGTCCTGAACGCTGTATGCCACTGGTGGTATGTGTATGATTATATTCACCAAGCATAGGATTCTAATCCAGTTGCCTATCATCACTTGTATGTATTTTCTCTTGGCCACACTCTTCACAAAAACCACTCACTGAAGAAACCTTCCCACTATTGTAGGGCGTCTTAGGTGGGTCGGGAGACATCCTTTATTGGGACATTATTAAAAACTTAAAAAAGGGTACAAGATAATCAAAGAGAAATATGCATAAAGCAAGCCACTCAAGGTAATATGGCTTTCAACCTAATCAGGGATTTTGTCAGTCAACCAGCTTTTAAAACTTATGCCAAAAAAGAGAAAAAAATTTGAATCTTTTATTTCAATTGATATTTCATTTTTTATTATATGCTATACATAAAAATTAAAATGTGCAAATAACTTTCTTAAATAAACATTTAACTGTAGATTGATAATCTACACTTGATGTGCGTTTATAGAGTAGAATAAAAAATAAAATAATAATTGAAATTCATGAGAAATTCTAGATGAAGAGAAAGAATTTCATTCCCGGCCCCTTTTCCCTTTTTCTTTTCCATTTCCCCTTGTTTGGCACCTTTCTGAGCTTGGTGGTCGCTTGCATGTGCATGTATCTTGCTCACTTGAATTTACACTTCAAGTTGAGAGAAGACAAAAACAGGATCAAGAAGAATGGATGCATCTGATTTGAATTTTGAAACAACTTTCCTTATATTTTTTGTTGAATGTTAGGCAAAACTTTATTACTATTCCATTATTTGTTGTCCCTTCATCTGAAAACATAATAAAAATTTACTACAAGCAAACACACCATACACATCAAATTCCAAAACGAATAAGATAACCTCAAAAATATTAGCTGCCATAGCGACCGACAAGTTCTTAGTTATATCATCAGTCATCTTATTCATTTTTTTCATTAAAAAAGCCATAGATGATCAAGAAACTACAAACTATAAAAAGTGGCGAAAGAATTGAGGGAAAAGATATAATATCTCAACCATATTAGCAGAAGCCCTTGTGCACCAGCTAATACAAGTGGAATTAATTGGGCCCCCTCAACATGGCCGAATGAAAATTGTTTCCAAGTCCTGTGGATTGAAGAACTCTTTAACATCTCTATAGTGGCATGATCTTGAAGAGGAAGAAGGAGTCGGTTTTCTCTTTTTTGGGGCCGGCGGGCAAGCCAATCTGCTGGGAATTCTTGATTCTGCAGATGTTGGAGTCGTCAAGAACTCTTCCTCAGCATCCTTTTTCTCCAGGGGTTTTGTGAAAACCGGCTTCAAAGGACTCAGGGCAACTCCAGAAATAACCAACTTTTCAGAATCCACTACAATAGCACTATCCATTTTCTGACGAAGCCACTTTGAGGTTCAAGATTTTGAAGGGTTCTATAAATATAGTATGTGCAAGAACAGTAAAAGGGATATTGCCTTTTCTTTCCTCCGATGTAGGGAAGATGGAATTAGATTCTTGACGAGCTTGTGGGACAAAATCTGATGAGAAAAGGGAGGACTTGCAACTTTGTGATGTTCTATGTTTTTGGGTAAAGGGGCATTTTACTTGGGGGTACACACTAGAAAGTGAGGAAAAAGGGCTTTGAGGAAGAGTAATTGTTAATATTGTTCTTGTGTTTTATGCTGCTCGAAAGAGTATGTATTAGAAGTTAGAACCCGAGAAATCGTGACACAAGCAAAAGTAGCTTAAAGACTGGAGGAAAAGGAAGGATTCAGCTAGTGAAAATTCCTTACTGGGGGCAGCAGACTTTGATTTGTGCAGCCAATTTGTTTTGATTTCCAACTGTTTGCATGTTCAAATGTAATAGTAGAACATAAGAGATATAAATGAGAAAAAGTTATCCACCAGATTTCCACATAAAGCTGGGGGATGGCCATCGGTCCCCATTGATGCTGTTTCTCAAGTGAGAGCCAATTTATCCGGACAAACTAAAAAAAAAATAAAGAGCAAATCTTGATATTCTTCTTTTAGAAAATATTTTAATATATTGGGCTTGAATATTTTGGATAAATATGAGATAGATTAAGGTAGTCTGATAAATTTTTGCAACATAAGTAAATCCAGGATTGTTTGTGGAAAGCAATGTACAGATGGATGGTTATACCATTTCTTTACATCCTTGAATGTCCGTGTGGTCTTCATATTGCTCCATAAATTCATCGTTGAATTTCTTGAAACTTGCCATAATTGCAGGCATGTCTTCTTCAGCTGGTAAGATTGTGGTTCTCAGGTGGAAGGCCCTACGTTAAAAATTACTTTATCAGCCTCATTTGCAACAGAATTGTCTAAACCAGAGCCATTTACTAAAACTAATTAGCAAAAACATATGAAAAGATCTTAAAAATTTCAGAAAAACCAATGAATTTCACATACCCTTCCTTTTGTCCGAAGCCAGAACCTGGGACAGTGGAAATGCCTGTGGCTTCAAGGAGCTTCAGACAGTAGAAAACATCAGGTACTTTTCCAGCATTTTTCGCAGCTTCAATTGCCTTTGGAGGTAATCGTATTTGTGGGAAAGAATACATGGCACCTGAAACCGTTTAGTTGTAAACTAATTTCAGATGAAATAAGAAAGCGGGAAAATTTTTATTGTTCACTGGATTGAAACAAGCTTTGGGTCGATGTAAAGAATGATATACCTTCAGTAAAATTACAAACCACATTTCTACAGCTATTAAATCCATCCGTCATTATTTGTGCTCTCCTTCTCAATGATTCCAGGATCCCTTTGCTGCAATGAAAATCAAGAGAAGCAACTCTTAAGTACTCAGAAGAATTATGGTTGCTGCAAAAGAAGTATTGGATTTGCTTTAAGATATATGCTGTCATCCTTAACTCTCTTTCCCTTTTGCCTTAACTCTTTTTCCCTTTTGACTTGAAGGCTGTATATTCCTAGAGGCAATTTTTGTTGTTGAAATTTTTGGTAAGGGAAAGCCCATTGTACTGTTAATATCCCTTATCTAAATTTCACATAATGTTGAAACAAAATCCTATGTTCACTTATGTGATAACGAATGCAAGTAGCCATACCTCTCTCTAACATGTCTCTCATATGATATATCTCCAGGTTTAGGAGGGTTGACCATAAGTCCGATCTGCAAAAAATATTTCAGGTTATTTGTGATCTTAACCATTTCTGCCACCACAATGTCAGAATTTAAGAATCTTGTTAACCTAAGAAAGGACATCTGTGCATCAAAAGCTAGCTAAGGATAAGTGACTTACAAATATTTGTGCAGGAACGCTTGGGCTCACTGATATCGAAGCAACCTTGTATATCTCCTCTACTGTCTGGAACAGATAGCAAGTATGTCAA
>JACGDI010000734.1:955126-1006510 GCA_014898725.1 Jacaranda copaia
TTTGGGAGATCCCAAAAAATTATTCAGAAATTTAAACATCATGTCGCTAGAATGTATACCTTCCTTGCACTTATGAAGGGGCGCTCATCTTGGTAAATGTTTTGCTGATAAACTTCATCACTAAGCAATGCCAAATTGTTTTGGTAACAGAATGTTAATACTTCCTTAAGATTTGCTTCATTAAGACACTGGCCAGTAGGGTTTCCAGGGTTTATTATCACCATGGCTCGTACCTTATCACAAATGAAAAGATAAAATAGATAAGAAAGTGCAGCATTCAACATAGATATATTGGCAAGTATAAGTACAGACTATGAAGAAAGCAAACATTCTGAATAAGATTTAAATGAATCAACAATTCTCTGTTTTATGCAAAGTTAAGGGAAAGATAGACAGCTATCCGCACCATGAAAACGTGCATGGAAAAATATGTCGATAGGTAGCATGGACGCCAACAGTTGATGAGTTTAGCATAAGCCACTTAGAAGTTCATGAGCTAAAATCACAGTTATGGTTCACTCTCTTGAATAGGTTTCTCAAACTTAAATGTAAACACCACTGGATCACACGCATCAACATTAAGAAGCCAAAACAAATGAAAGCTTACAGTTATTCCTTGAGAGTGAGCCTGACTAACTGACTGACGAAGGTTAACAATATCAAGACCCCAGTTTGCAGTCTCTTCAAGATAATATGGAACTAAAGAACCACCAACTAAAGATATTGTTGCTGAGTAAAGTGGATACTGTGGAACCGGGACCAATATCTGGGGAAAAAAAATGTTGTGAATATATAATACAATAGAAAAGAACTAGTGAAGCAAAACCCCCACTATCAACATGGAGTCAAGTGACCTTTGGAAGAAAGCATCAAAGAGACAATAGAACAGCGACAGAACAAGAGGGGATAACTAGCTTCAGGAACTTTACCCCATCACCTGCTCCACGTATAATAGTATTTAAGATCTGCATCACCCCAATGCTGGCACCACCTGTTAGAAATATGAGTTCTGGATCACTGCCTTGAACATAAGAATCAAAATAATCAGTTTGAGAATCAATCCACGACCAAACATTCTCAATCATAGCATCATTCAATTGTAACCTTGGATATCCATCACGTCTCTCAATAAACTCTGCAACTTCCTTCCTAACCCCAGGAATCCCACATGCATCACTGTAAGCACCTGATCAATTATATAAATAGGCTGTTATTGAAGTGACAAACAAGAAAAAGTAATCATGACATCATGAGTAAAATTTTGCTATAGACTGTGAAATGGCAATACAACCTAAAATGTCTAAGGCATGAAACAGGAAAGATATCAACTTACATGCATCAAATATCAATGGGTTCACTTCCAAGTGCACAAATACACAGAGAGAATAGAGTTAGTACAGAGACTACCAATTTTGACCTGCACCTTTAATATTCATGCTTTGTATTGTATTAACAGCTCCCATTATTTGACTTGATAAAAATTAAGTCACGTATTATTTTCCCAGAAAAACTAAATTTCAGGACAAAGAAAATCCACTCGTTTCTCTTGATATATAACTTTACTGTAATTCTACTACAGGACAAAAGAACTGTTGAATGTGATACCTAAACCCCCTGAAGTCATCGAAAGATAATGTTTAGCTCTTGCAATGGCATCAGCATGAAACATAAGTCGCACATTGGGATCGTCCAGCAGGAATGGAGCTTGGCAGAGAGCAATCACCTGCCTCATCATTTCTCTTACAGTAAGCAAACTACAGCAGCAAAAACAACAGACGGAAAGATATGTGCAAACATAAGTTCTATTTATACCTGGCGAGGAAAGGTTAGAGGTTTCTGTCCTAGAGCATGGGGATTTCCAACATTTGTGAAGATGATCTGCAGTCAAACGAAGGAATGATAAAAAAGGATAGAAGAAAAGGACAATGGAGAATTGTATGGACTATGCCGGTTAAAATTTATAGTGGGCTTAGTGCTTCAGTGCTACTCAAGTCATGCTTGTGCTTGCTTTTGTTCATATGAACAAGAATAGAACTATTGCAGGCTTCATTCTCCTGCTCCAATGTATTACAGAAGTCTCCCCTGACCCAACTGGAGTTCTTTGTAGCTGATTGGTTTATGTTGGAAATTTAATGAATTTTGCAACGATTAACAGCCACACTCCAGTGATTTCTTATTCAAATATCAAGTAGCATACAAGCCAAATGCAAAACTTCTTGGCATTAAGCTGGCCTATGCAGAAAGCAAGAATATATGAACAAGACATATTTCTCCTAAAACAAGATATCTAGATCATTCAATTGCTTACTCAGACAAAAATACCTTCTTCCCTTCCTTTTGAAGCTCAGAAGCTCGAAGATACAGCTCCCCTCGCACAGCATACTGACATTTCTTGACATTTTCATTCAAATTATCATAATCCAATGGTTTGTTTGACATGATGAAGTATGGCTTTTCCTAATTCCAGTTGCAGCAATCCAAATTTGGACGGCTATTACAAGATGTAGGAGAACCCAATTTGCTCCCTACCTGAGAATTATCAGAAGAAATTTATATATTTGGTTAGAGATTCAAGGATGTTTCTTGATTGAAGGATTTCGTAGCCAAGAAGTTCATATCCAAATAATATAGGAGTTTTTGAAGTCCTTTTCTCAAACAAATATTTCAATCCTAACAATGATTCAACAGTGATTATGCAAAACCCAAAAATCATTTCACAAAATCTAACAGAGAAAAATAAACTTACAAATGATCCATCAAGAAAATGAGAAAAAGAATCAAACTTTCGACAGAAACGAGACAAATTTCCCAAATAGAAAACCACCAATCATATTACTGACCACTACAAATAACATTTTTCTTGGTGGGTTTTTCCAAGAATACTTGCAGTTAAGGAAGCTACCTTGGAAGCTCGCTTGTGACACAGGGCAGCCTCTGCTGGGCCCCAGTTCTGAAGCCCACTCAATGCAGAAGTAAGCAAATTTTCTTTCTCTTAGCATGTTTCGCTTATAAAGATTCTTGTTTATTTTGGAAAATTTTAGGACAAAGGGGATATTATATTAATGCATATGTGGCAAATGGGAAAGACAACAAGTATTAAGGCAGCACGCCAACATCACAGCAACCGAAGTCAAGAGGAGCTGAAAGGATTTATGCAATTTTTGGGCCTTATTTTGGAGCCTATGGTAAAGCAATGCAGAGAAGAGTGGTTCAGCTTCAATACTGTGGAATTCTTGGTATGGATATAAGTGGATCAACATGCTTTAGTATTTTACCTTTTGACTTACTTTGTGATTGAGTTTATTCTTTTTAGTATTGCAATGAACCTTGTGAGAATATTGTGCAAATTTTAGTATATGAAACCAAATACAACACCATTGAAGTTATAAAATGTGCCAACATATGAATCTACAAAGGCCATGTTTGATACCCACAATTAGGTGCAATTGGGGCTACAATATCGGCTAATACACTATTCAATACATAAGACAAAAAATGTAGGTTGGCTCGTGTTGTGCGTTCAGCCCAAAACTCTACACAAGATTAACCGACATTCATGTTGCGTCCTTGGGGGTGTGACTAATCAATCGCACCCCCGACTGAGTTTTATTCATGCAAATTTACATTAAAGTCCTTTAAATTTTGGTGTAGTATTTCCAATTTTTTTTGTTTCATTCTTGCTCCGTTCTCACATTGTTTCCCTTTTTTATTGGTTTCATTCTTGTTCCTGCTATTGTAGGAATAAATTCTCATATAAATGGTCATTTATGTAATTAATGATATCATAAACATAATTAATGATATTGTATAATTATAAAACATAATTTACAATAATACTTATCTCATAATTGGTCACTTCTTCATGCATTTATCACCATAAGTACAATGCTCATTCTAAAAATAAATTTGGTTCATAGATTAAATTCCTAAAATTTCAAATTATCTCACAAAAGGGACATTAATTAACATTGTATTGATATAAATAATTTGATCAGAAAAAACAAAAAAAAATGTTAAGGAAAATAATTTTATTTGTTTGGTTATAGCAAAAACGATAAGAAAATAAAAAAGAGAGCAAAATATAATATAATTAAACAAAAAATTATTGAGGACAATATTGTCTTTTATCTGCACAATCCTACCCATCAAACATATATTAGAGATTATGATAGATTATAGTTGTACATAATTGTAAGATCAATATTTTATATCAAACAAATTAATATATTATTTTATCTCATCGTATTTCTTTATATTTACATCTCTAATATTATTTAAATTTTAAATCAAATGTGTACAAAGTAAATTACTATATAGGAAGCAGAAAGCAAAATTAGACACTTGTATAAGAAAAGATCAGTTTCAACTACTTCACTAGCTAATTTTTCATCCATATTCTATTTATCTATGCTTTTAAACAGGCCTGCATTGAATTTATTTAAAATATTTTTTATGATCTCACATTTAATATTTAAAACTTGTAAAATGTTAATTGTTATTTTAAAAATAAGTTCAATATTTATATAAAATAAGAATTATAGGCTTTATAAAATGCTAAAAATAACTTTTTGTTGTTTACAAAGTTAGAGTAAAAGAGTAATTAATTTCAATTTTTAGTAAATAGCACTTCAACCCTTATATTCATTTATTTTGGCATATTACCCTTTAGAGTAACTTAAAAATAATTCACTCCCTCGACTTAAGGTCATTAGAACACTTATGTGGTCGAAACTACGTGTAACTTTTGTTTGACTTACCAAAAACTTTTCTCACTATTTTTTAATTCTACTAGCTACTATTTAAAAAGAAAAAAAATAGAAAAAAAGAAAAACCTATTCTTCTAGTGTGCTAGTGAGAAGATAAATAATATTATATATGAGTTAAACTCCTATTTTCCTACCATTATTCGGAATGATAACTCTCTTTGATGGATCTTGAAATTTTAAGGATTTATTCGATTACATTCTGCCAATTTATTTTTCAACTCTCAATTTATAAATAAATAAGCAATCGCATTTTTTCAATTTTATTTTTCAAAATACACAATTTATTCCTAAATAATTCCTATTATTTTCAACTCCACATCATTCCCAAGATACTATATATTCTTTCATTATGACAAATATATACGCATATTACTACTCTCATAATTTATATATACGCATATATAAATAATTTTAAAATCCTCATTTCACTCCACAAATCGAACAAAAAAATCATTGACGTTACATCTTGTTCCCTCAAAACACAAACAAACAAACAATTTTCTCCCAATTCATTTTTCCAAAACACAACAAACAGCCATCAAATTCCTGAATTCTACCACCCAAAATTCATTCTCCCAAAATATTTTGGGAGAATGGCCCAATTCACAATCAAACAAAGCAAGTAAGGAAGAACAAAAGTCTATACATAGATAAATAAATTGATCTTATAACATGCAAAATACCCACAAAGTTGATGTATCTATTAAGTGTCGCGAGAATATAGAATCATCCCACCTATCATGAACGAGGAGAGATATTCCAAAATATATACAACTATTACACATTCTACACACACACCCACACACACATAAAGTTTGAGGATCTCTTGTTTTTCCTTGATTTTTTGCTTTTCAGTTACTACTACATACACTTGACTTAGCATGCATTTAATTTAAGTTTACCCAACACTCAATTTTGAGGTAAAATGCAAAAAATACTTCAACATTTAGAAATTGTTTTTATACTGATCAGATACCTTTCTTGATCATTATGCTCCACAATTGCTTTCTTTCTTTCTTTCTTTCTTTCTTTATTCTTCCATTTTTTTTATTTTTTTTTAGCATGAAAAGATGGAAATGATCAAAATAGCCTTTGGCAAGAATAATTCGACTTAAAATCTATACTAGGGATAAAGAACTCCAATGACCTAAAGTTGAGAGGTGAAGTATTTTTAAGTTGTTTTGAATGATAATTTTCAAAAGAGTTAATTGCAGTCATCTCTCAATTTATAGCCTCATTTGCACATTGTTCCACAATCATTGTTGATATGCAATTTTACTTCTTGAATTAATTAAAATATTCACCAACACTATATTTGCACTGTTTCGATAGAATCTAACACATGAGCATTATACACGTGGACTAAAGACAATGAAATATTCTTGTTAAATTCTATCAGAACAGTACAAATATAGTGTTGGCTAATATCTTAATTAGTTCAAGAATAAAATTATACATCAACAATGGTAGGGTGTCCGCAATTTTTCCTTTTCAAAAACAAATAAGTTGGGGGTGCAGTATTATTACTCTTAATTTTTTCTTATTTTTTCAAATGATTTATAAAATTTTAATATTTTGTTTCTAACCTTATAGATATTCACGTGGATAATGAGGAAACATGCCGCAAAGTCTGAAAACTTTATAATATTTTAAATGACTTGTAAGAAACAAACACACATACCAAATCACTGTACAGCTGCCGACATGTAACCCTTTTTTTCCCGGCAACAATTAAGGATTCTAATTGGAACAAAAACAATGATTAAAGACAGAATAAACCTCCGAGGATTATTAGTAGCACAAGCAATGATTGAATACTATCGACAAACAAAATGACAGGCCCCACAGGCTTCTCTCTATATATCTTTTTTTTTTCTTTTTTCTTTTTCTCCTCTTAAAGCTTGAAATAATAAAATGGCTTGACGTCAAGCCATAAAAACACGGGTAAAAGGCATTAAAAATGCAGAACAACTGGAAATCAATAAAACTGATCTGCCTGTAAATATCTTTGGATTTCCTTCCTTTCAAATTTGATTTGAATTTAGAAGATTTTGGGGTTATCAAATAATATATAATGTGATACAATGAAAATAAAATATTTTAATTAGAATAGATATCTCGAAAACAGGTAAACTTATCAACCAAACAAACTAATAGAATGATCCAACGAAAGCCAATGATTAAATATCAACCATTACAACCGACAATACTTGATTTGTTTGATAATATTTGATTTATCCCATGTCAAAGGACTCGAAATGTTGAGATATTTATAATTTTTTCTTATCTCTCACCTCCCATATGAGAACGACGATCATGTGGCTCTCTTTTCATACCCCTCGACTACTTCCCAAATCTCTCGATGGAGGGGATTATTATAATAATTGATTTATCCCACATTGAATGAATAAAATATTGAAATAATTTATAAATTATTCCTAATTTTTCACGATCACTCTATGCGTGTTGACGGGATAATGCCTCGAAATTTCTAAGCGTTCATTTTTTAAAGATGTAATCACCGTCAACTATCAATTAATTAACTTTTCCTGGCGAAACAAAAGGAATTTCAAGAGTTTAAGAAACATTTCCACACCTCTTTGACCAGCAACTTCTTAGATTGGTGATTGGTCCCACTTAGCTAATATTAGACCTCACATGCGCGTGTGTTAGCTTCTCACGGGCATGTGGCTTAATTTACTCAAATTAGAGTTTTAAAGTCAGGCCGACATATAAAACAATCAATCACTACATTTCTTAGTCAAAAAATCTATCAATGTTCACACTGTCCACTGTCTCTTGCAGTTTCACACCATGAAAACACTCATTGTCTTGACCCTGATCGATTCAAAATGCAGATAAAAAGGGGCAGCTTCTCTCCCTATTTATAGCCTGGATTTCAGCAAAATAGATATTCTTGTAAGTTTCCAGGCTGCTGCAATGGCTAACATCAGGCCCGGACAGGTGCTGGCAGTTATCTTTATTGCATCTTTGGTACTCAGTTCTTCTTTCCCTGTCGTTTCAGCCTCTGTTCCCATCGGTAAAAATATCTGTGATTTTCAAGTTAAAAATTTAACAGTGTTCTTGTAAGTTATAATTCAACTTTCTCTGATTCACTTTTCACTTTTCTTTGATATGTGCAAAAGGTCGGGAGAGACAGAGAATAGATTCATCAGGGTATATTTTTGGAGGCAAATCCAGGAAACTGTCTATCGATTGGAAGCGTTTGACGTATACTGACGGGCCATCCTCAGTTTCTGGAAACCTGAGAGAGGCAGCTGGAGGCCCGCCGTCACCACAAGCCAGCAGACCACCGCCGCGGAAGTGAAACCTGTCGGGGCAATTTTTGCTATATTGGTGAACAAACAAATAGATTAGCCCAACGGGTGATTTTAAAGAGCGTGCAATAGTGTCTTTTAAAGTGATATTTGTGTCCATTATAAGATTTTTATTGGATTGTACAAGAAAACATGACCAAAAAAATTCAAGATAGTTTTGTTTGAAGTTTTTTTAAAAGAAGAAATTAATATAAGTTTCTCAAAATAAGGCATTTGTTTGCGTTTCTATTGTAAGTTCGCTTTTCACCAACGTATCTCAATTATGTTCGACAATTTTAAAAAATTATAAAACATATATTTAAATTATTTTGAAATATCTGAATAATTTTATCGTATTCTAAAAATAATTATCATACAAATTGAAGGTAAAGTAGCACTAGGACCAAATATTATTTCCTTAAAAGAATGATCATATACTTCAAAGCCATCGTATTATACATGCTAGATGAATTACGATTTAGATACTTTATTTCAATTTATATTTCATTTTTTATGTCATTTTATGGATATATGACATGCATATTAAATATTTTCTTATAAAAATAATGATTGAAAATTAGATATACTTGGTTAAATTTTGGCAGAATAATTTTGTTTTGCCAAAATATAATCAAACATACATATTTTTTTTCCACCAAAATGTTAAAATAAATTTCTCCATAATACTCTTTTCTATCATTTATTATCCCTAAAACTTTAATATTTTCTCATATATATATCATATATATTTTTGTCATTAGTCTTTCCATAAAATAATTACTCAATTATATTTTTACGTCAAAAAACCAACAAAAAAACATTAATTTAATTATTGCAGTAAAAATGATTTTTTCTCAAAATATAAACAAATATATCAAAACTTTTCAAAATATAAACAAAAATTCATCAAATTTCCTAACACAACTTTTATATTCTCCAACCCCACTTCCAAAATTCATTTTCTCAAAATACATAATATAAAAAATATATAAAATGTAATTAAACATTCCTTGACTTTTATTTATTGTGTTTAGTAAATATTAAACTTTAAATATTTTGCAGTTATTCATAAGTTGTGTATTTATGACTAGCTCATAATTGTACGATCGCTAATGACATTTAATCCTTTATGCCTCATTTGGTTTTATTTTTATTTTTATTATTTTTAAAATTTGAAAAAATAATCATTGAAAATGAGATTGTATTTGTATAAATTATTGGAAAAGTAATTATTATATTAAGTTTAGTAATAATAGAAATAATAGAATAGTAAGAGAATATATATAAATTAATGGAATAAGCTGTATAGGTTATTGAAAAATGTGTTTTAAAAATAAAAATAAAAATGATATCAAATGAAAATATATAAAATGTGATGTATTTTTATTTTCAAATAATAAAAAATATAAAAATGAGATATGAAAATGAAACCAAACGAGCCCTGGCATATTGAAATCTTTTCATCCTATGTTTCCAATTGCCGTCCGTTGCGCCTCCTAAGTACTAATCAAAAAGTAATCACGAGATGATGTACTTGCCAATAATCCATGCAAATTCATGTGTAAGTGTATTAATACCTATTAATGAAGGTTTAGCCCTGTATTCTATTTTTCATAATTAAACAAAAAATTTCATTTAAATTCTACATATATGAGTCTTTATTTATTTATTTATTTATTTATATACACACATCAAAAGTTCGTTTTGGCTTGAACTCTTAACCCCCATTAATGTTTGAAAAATTGGACCGGTGAACGAACTAGTAGCCTTATTGGTTACTGGTTCAATCAATTCAACCATTGATTCAACCGGTGTGAATTATGTGGTTTAACCAGTATGATATCATAATTATATTTAATATTATATAAATATATTAAAAATATAAAAAATATAAATATATAGAGGGGAAAAAAATAAAAATTGCCTAGTATTTTGAAACTTTCTCCAAACTCTACTTCATACTAATATCCATACATCAATTTAAAATACCAAATCATAAAATAAGATTTGCTAGAAAAAATCCTTATATAATCCGTTACAACTTACAAAATAATAAATACTAACTCAAATAACATAAAAGCTTCAAATGTAAATAAAATCAATATTGCTTTTAATTTTTAGTTTTTATATTAAAAAAATCAGTTTAAAGTAAAACGGATCATCGATTGAACCATTTTTTACTGATTCACGTCAATTGACGTAAATTTTTTAATCAACTAATTTTATATATTAAATCAGATCAAAACGATGATTGGTTCTGATTGAATCGGTTGGTCCGATCCAATTTTTCAATTAATGATCCCATATAATGTGATAATTTTTTACTGTTGAGTTGCAGGCCACTTAGCATACATGTGAATCTTGATACAGTTTCTTTTCTGTAAATTATTCTTAGGCCGTACATGGTTAGATTTTGAATAGTTTGTAATATGTTCGAATGCCATATGATTAATTCTCCTCGTACTTTATGGTACATATTAATGTGATATCATTGTCTTTTCTCTTAGGTTGCTTTTAATTTTGCTGACTACCAATCTTGAGCAGTAGTAGCCCACAAAAATTAAAGAAACATTGAATAAATATGGTGTAATTTTGACTTTCTTTTGATTGCCTATATTAAGAATAGTATATATTTGCATAACAATCTAATGTTTTCTTTTGGTATGTGATATTGAAATGAAAATTATATTGTATTTTCAAAGTGTCCATTGTCAAGTGCAGTTTCTCAAATATTTGATCGACTTTTATCATGTAAACGTAACATATTCGAAAATTATTTCATTCAATCACCATAATATTTAAAATAAAATAAACTATTATTCTATCATTATAATATTTAAAATCAAACAATCGATCGCACAAATACTATTTAATCAAATTTCACATGTTTGTCCAGATCAAATAGGACTAAAGAAATTGTTAAATTCATATATGAATGGGGACGACAATACCATAATAAGCTAGATTGATTTGAAAATTCGTAGATTAGTGAATTTCACATAAATAAAATAAAAAATTAAACAGATAATTAATATAAGATTCATAAAGAAAATAATTTGTAGAATTTTGTTGAATAATAAAGAGAAATGTAGATATATTAGTACAATAAAGTCATAAATTATTGAAAGATTAATATATAAGAAATTAAGAATGATTTAGTTCTAAATTTGTACTAATATTGAAAATCATAATTACAATAATGTTCAGTTAATAAGTATTTTTCTATTATAAATAAAACTTAAAACTACCGTAAATTGGACCTATATATATGTGCAGCTGCAAAATCCGCTGTCTCAAAGCCGACTCCAACTACTCCCCTTTTCTCGCGGCGGGCGCCACCGTATACCAGCCCAAATGTCAGCCATTTCACCACGCCAACCCCTTCCTTCATCCTGCGCCAAAACACCTCACAACACCCAAAATCTCATTTCCGCCCATTCGAGGAATAGAGTTCATTGCGAGCTCAAGAATTCTTCTACTCCGCAGAAGTGGACCATTGATTGCGTATCGTCAACCGACCCAATTCACATAATTCTCAAACCCCCAAATTCAACCCTGATGGCTTCATCTCTAGATTCTTCGCTCAAGACTTCGAAGAGGGTTTGCCTTTTTTACTGCTCTGAAATGAAGGATCTCGCTGAGAGGATAGCTTCCGAATCCGACGCCATTGAGCTTCGTAGCATTAGTTGGAGGTACCTTTTGTTAATTTACGGGGAAAAATGAATTCTTTTTCTCTGTATTTTAAGTAGTTGTAATTTGGGATCATGCTCTCTTTGATGTTGAATATATGGGAAATTTTCAATCTTTCACTGTAAAAATGGTTGCTTTGTTTTCTCTTGATGCTAATGAGTTGAATTCAGATGTAATGCTTTTAAATTACGGTTGGCTTATTTGATAATTTTAATCAATCAGGACATTTGAAGATGGATTTCCCAACTTATTTATATCCAATGCTCATGGGGTTCGCGGACAACATGTAGCTTTCCTTGCTTCTTTCAGTTCTCCTGGAGTTATTTTTGAGCAGTTGTCCATAATCTATGCTTTGCCAAAACTATTTGTCTCGTCCTTCACACTTGTCCTGCCATTTTTCCCTACGGGCACTTCTGAGCGTATGGAGGATGAAGGAGACATCGCCACAGCATTCACACTCGCCAGGATCCTGTCAAATATTCCAATAAGTAGAGGTGGACCCACCAGTTTAGTAATTTTCGATATCCATGCCTTACAGGTGGGTTTCTTTTTGGTGGATGAATGCTTGCTTCACGCAGTTCATTGTTTCACCTTCTGTCTTCATCCTTTTGTTTAATAATTTTATTCGAGCTTAATTTAACCACTCTACCTTTTCTTCATATTGCAGGAGAGATTTTACTTTGGTGATAATATTTTACCATGCTTTGAAAGTGGTATACCTCTGCTCTTGAATAGGCTACAACAGCTCCCTGACTCTGACAATGTAATATCTTCTTGTTTGTTGGATCAAGTCAAGCTTCCCATCTCTTCTCCAGTAGCTTATGAACAAAGTGGTTTCAACAAAATTGATGTTTTCAGGAAATTGAGAGTCACTGTTGGCATTTATGGTGTTATGAAACTTTTAATAAATCTCTTTAACTCTCCAAGGACAGAAGTTGACTCTAAAGAGAATGTAATTCTTTCATATATGGCTTTCTTGTGTTGGGGAAAAAAAAGGAAACTTAAAAAAATATCTATGAAACTATACCTTTGTGGGACTTAACTGTGTGACATAACATTGTCTTCTGAGATATCCTAGTGCTTTGTGTTGTTTCATGATCTGCACAGATGTCAAGTAAACTGATTTTGTCAGAAATATATTTTGCGAACCCTGTGGCTACCTATTTGAGGGATGAAATCAAGTGGTGTGTTTTTATTCTAAAAGCTGCCCGTTTCATTTTCCTGTGTCTAGATAGCAATAGCCTTTCCAGATGATGGTGCATGGAAACGGTTTCACAAGCAGCTGCAGCACTTTCCGATGGTACTACTCCTTCAGTGACATAGATGCTTAACACATTACAAAGTCTTTATTATCCATAAGCCATTGGCAAAAATTCATTCTTCATTTCAAATTTAACTTTTTGCCATTCTCGTACATGATAGCAGACTGCTACATATGCTTTGATAATTATTTTACATGTAAATTCTAATTGCCTAAATTCGGTGTTTAATTTAGTTTTTGTCCCTTGGGGTAGCAACTAGGGGTGTAAATGAGATGAAACGATTTACGAATAGTTCGAGTTCGACTTTAGGAAAGTTCGTATTCGGCTTGATCTTTCGAGCCCGAACTGAGTTAAGCTCAAGCGAGTCGAGCCAAACTCAATAATATTCAACTCAAAAAGCTCGCGAACCTAAAAAAACGTTTTTTTATATATATACATACAAATGTATAATTATAATCTAGGCCCATATAATAAAATTTATAATAATTGTAATATTAATAATTCAATTTTTTATTTTTAGAAAAATATAGAAAAAGATTATTTAAAAAATTTATAATTATAGATTTTGTTTTGAGTTTAAATAAGTCCTAGTTAATCCAAACATATACGAGCTTGAGCTCGAGGTCACTCAAGCTTAATGAATCGAGCTTTTTTGCTTCTCTATAATAAGTCTTATTAAGTCAAATTCGATAAGACTCACTGAACCTTCATATATTTCAACGAGCCGAACTCGAGCTTTGCTTTTTAGGCTCGACCAAGCTCGGCTCAAGCTTGAGCTTGCGAATTTATAAACGAGTTGAGTTTGAACCTATTAGATTCGGGCTCGGCTCGGCTCGTCTCGTCTCGGCTAAACCCCTAGTGGCAACATATCCATAGTGAAGACTAGGATATAAAGCATTGGTAAAAACTGAGTGCAGTCTTGTGGCCATTTGTTTGCTTAAACCTTGTGTATTTTGTTTGTATTTGCTAAAGATTCCACATTAATATGTTTTCTCCTCAGCATTTGTCAGAATGGAGCTTTTATGACAAAAGCATGTTAAGATGCCCGAATAGGTCATGATTTGGCTGTGAGACAGAATTATCATACAACAGTGAACTCTGGGCATGATGTCATTCTGTTACAAAAACGTACTTGAACAGAATAAGTCAGGCTTTACTCATCAGAAATCAACCTGAGACTGTGTTGAACATCCAGCATATGATTGGATTCTGTTTTTGCCTTGATACTAAGGGGACTATGTTTCGTTTTTAGTTTAATTGTAAGGGTGAATGCGATTGCACACTTGTTAGGCGCAAAAGCAATACATTAGTCTGCGCTTATTTTGCACCAATGTATCATGCAGATTCTGCCATGACAAAGTTCCAGTTTCTAGTACATGGAGATGAATTGGCCTAACTTGCTTAATTTGGTGGGCAGATTGTTTGTGCCAAAGTAAGGGAAGGTGATCAACGAATTGTAAGACTTAAGGAGGGTGATCCAAAGGGACGTCATGTTGTGATAGTGGATGACCTTGTCCAGTCAGGTGGCACACTGACAGAGTGTCAGGTAAGAAAGCCTGAAGTTGTCCTTCCGCACAAAATCAGCACTGTCTATTTAGATATTTTACCATAAATATCCTTAATTTCAGTAATCAAAAGAAGTAATTTGTACTGAAAATGTAGAGAAAAAAAATCATTCTTGTTGTTAATTGTATTTGCTATTTAGCAAGCTGTGAAAGGTGAACCTAGGTGACTTAGCTGCAAATGGTTATTTTTCAATAACTAGAACTTATTCTCTAACTCCTGTCCAAGACCAGTGAGTCTGGACAAGGATAAGTGGATGCTCTGATGACTCTTTATGAGTCAATTGGAAGTATTCATATTGCTGGCTTAAGTTACTGAATACCTGAAATCTTCTGTGCCAATAGTGTCTAGTTCATTGGAGCATGGAACACAAAACAGACACGCTTTACCTCCTTATCTGGCATTTTGATCCACCCTAATTGAGTTTGAAGGAAAATTTTTGTCCAATTCTTGAATTAAGGATGCCACAGGTGATTTGAACAGTTAAGCCTTGATTCTTTTATCTTCGAGATTTGCCACTTCTTTGTCATTCCTTAGCAATCTCCTTCTGCACAGTGACATGCTTTCTGTAGGGTTCAGTCCATTTAGTTTCTGTAAGTTGAACGCTTTTCACTATGAATAAATTTATGTTTGTTTGGTTGGCCACCGTTCATGGATTTCCGTTGATCTACTTCAAGCAAAAAACTATTTGCTCTAGTCTACTGAACGCTTATAGTCATCTCTATGAAGATCCTTTGTTGCCTGCAAGAGTTGGCATTAATCATTATCCATATGCACGGTTGTTGCATTTCAATCTTCTTTGATTCTTTACATATTGCAATATCACCATGTGGGTTTTTCAGAAAGTGTTGGCCAAACATGGAGCTGCAAAAATAAGTGCCTACGTAACTCATGGAATTTTCCCAAATAAGTCGTGGGAGCGGTTTAAACATGACAAAGGAGGTATGTTGAATAACGACCATTTTAGTTTTCCATAATAATTCTGGTAGGCTCTTTATAATTTCCTAGAGTCATGACATCCAAACATAGTTTTCCTTGGTCCCTTAGTGGACTGGCCTAAAGTTGTCAAACTGTTAATCAAAATGCTTTCGTTTCAATACAAACACAAATTCTCTTATACTTCATCTGAAGATGACTGAGTTGAAACTTTAGGGAACCCTGAGAATGGGATGACTTACTTCTGGATCACAGACTCATGCCCAGAGACGGTGAAGCACGTAAAACACAAGCCCCCATTTGAAGTTATAAGTCTTGCTGCTGCCATAGCATCTGCACTTCAGATTTAGTTGTGGTCTAGACAGTTTTGTTAACGGGACTCTTATTCCCTTCTCTCTTTTATTCTTAACTTTTCCGTTTTATCCTTAAGAATCGAAAGGCTCATAGAGACAGAGTTCCCCTTCTCTCTTTTATTCTTAACTTTTCCGTTTTATCCTCAAGAATCGAATGGCTCATAGAGACAGATAGTGACCACAAGCTGCGGCGGGGTAAACTTCTCTGTTATACAATAGTGCTCAGAATGTTTGTGGACAAGTTTGATTCATTTGTCGTTGTCCAAAATTTGCCTCTTGATTATATTCAATCACAAATGTACTTTAACTCATTGACTGCACACAAAGCAAAATTTTCAGATTTTATTTACACAATCCATATCTATCCACTCACAGCTTTTCTCTTCGTGTATCATTTGCGAATATAAATTTCAAAAAAACTCGTGTCAAAAAAAAAAGGAAAAAAGAAAAAAAGGAAGATAGACATTTTTCCAAAATAAGTATTTTAACTGCTGTTGACACTTCATGTGACTCTGTTAGACTTATTTATGTAACCTAAAAGCCTCTTGAGGGCCCTGCCACTGTCAATAGCCTCTCTGGCTCTATCCAGGGCTAAAGGTATATCTTGGGCACCATCACATCCAAGCAAGTGATCAACCATTCCAGCATTTAAGACAATCCGATCGTAGGCTGGACCCTTTTCACCACGAAGAGCTGCTAAGCCTAACTCTATATTCCTTGTAACCTGCAATAATTAAAGACATAAATTGTTAGTTAGCCACCAGGGTATTAATAGCTATGTCATTGTCCTCACTGGAGGTACTAGTACTAGACTAGACTTATCAAAAGGATTGCCAGTGCAGAAAACTGGATTGGAACAATATATCCTGTTGTAATATTGTACTGAATTATATTAAGTCGAGTGGTTTACAAGAGAGAGCCTGTAATGTTTTCTTGAAAGATCGAAGCATAAGCACACAACTGGTTTGGATAAATGAAAGAAAATGAATTTGAGGACTTACAGATCGATCGGTCCTTGGAGTATCAGATGGTTCAAAGCCATAGTCCTTGGCATTCACAACGACATTGAAACTCTCTCGTGATACTCCTATAACATTGAATTAAAAGCAAGAACGGAAGTTATACTAATCAATTGAATTTTAGCTATTGTTTATGTACTTCACAAATATAACCGCAACAACTAGAATTTGGGATCAATAAATACATACCATCCATTGCTTGAGATGGTGCCACATTCAGCGAGCGGAAACCTGAGCAGTAATTGACAGGTAGTCCCTTTGATGCATTTGGTGATTTCAATCTTGTAGTCATTGAAAGAGCACCTTCCTCACCCTGAGTTCATAAATCAGGTGATGAATATATATCCCGACCAGTCATCTTGTAAAACAGGACAATCAAAATTAAGCAGTCCAGATAGTATTCTAAGTCAAAGTGTCTTGACATAAGTACCTTCACCACCAAGCCCGAGTGAACACCTCTTCTTCTCATTAGCATCAGAAGTGACTCCTCATAACCTTCATGATAAAATCCAGAAACAATAGCTTCCTTACCCTTAGCCTAAAGATGATTAAAACACAAATGATAATGATAATGAATTAACATTGGAAAATAAGTGATAAAAGAAAATATCCATGTTTAAGCAAGGACGCAAATAAGCACATATGCCACGGAACGTGAAGTTAAACAGCCACTGTAGCCATATAGATTGGAGATCTAGGAAGTGAAACCCTAACATCTAGTGTGCATATGCACAAAGTGTTCAACAAACGTATTTTTAGCGGAGGTTATTGTAGTTAGGACTTTAGTATGGCAAACAAGGCACTGATAGATGAATCAGTACATCTACATTTATCATAATAGGCTTACCCGTACAAATTGTTGAACTTTTTCAGTTGTTGCCAGTGGTGGACGTTTCTTTATATGTTCCCTCAATCCAACCAATGAATATCTGCAAAAAGGTGTATATTTACAGATCCCAGGGCAGTCATTAGGGATAACAATCATACAATCAAGTTTTAACTTTGAGATCAAATTGGTTTGGGGAGAGCATGAACACCAGATGCAGTATCAGAAAAAAACAGATCAGAACCATTGAGAGACTGCCTTACAAAGATGGTTGGGTTTCTCGTTGACTCATGTAAGCAAAACCAACATCTTCATCCTGAACAAAAAAATTGAATTCATGAAATTGGCAATGTCTTTAAGCGTGTACCCTGCTCCCATACAAGCATATACAAATGGATATATATATATATAGAGAGAGAGAGAGACCTCAAGAAGCTTTTTTGCATGTATGGGGGTTAAGTGTGTGTTTGCACCCATGTACTTAAGCATTTGTTCTTCTGTAATGCCTCCCTGAGAAGTTCAGTTTCAAAATGACGGATGTAGTCACTCCATCTAAGTATTTCATTTGATAAATATTACTTAACTAAATCTTCATAAGATCAAAAAAATAGCAGCATTTAGTCTATATTGGAGATTCCCTATGAACTTCAGATCCCACCAGTAATAATGTGGCACATCTGCCAGCAATATTAAGTCTGAAACTGAATTATAGTATATCTATATCAATGCTTCAATTAATCAAAAGATTGAGGAGATTATATCCTAATGCAAGGAAAGCTGAATTATGACCTTGGGAGGCATCCAATCCACACCATGAAGTAAGCAAGATTCTTCATAACAGGATCTAACTGCTGCAACAAAAAGTGTGCTCCTGAAGTACCGTGTGTTACCATCATAGGGTTCGCCATAATGGGTCAAAGATCTAACATCAGCAAGTTGCGCTGGACCTAATTGAATAAATAAGTAAATTCTAACAACAAAAGGGAAAAATGCAATACGAAGTTTAAAAAATCCCAAAGAAAAGGAAAAGGGGAAAAAAAGGAATATGTCATTCTCAGTCTCTTAAAGGAAACCACTATGACTAAGACTAGAGAATAGATTACCAAATTCATCATCAAATGCAAGGCAGTATGCTTTTAGCTCGCGATCTGTTTCCCTGTTCATACGCTGTCCTATCAAAAATGCTGAAAGCAGTGACTCACTCACGCCTGCTGATTTTTTATCTTCTGAACTTACTGGAAGGACATCTCTCAGAACACCTTGGACCTCCTCGTACCCCAGGTGACCCCCAGCCAAAACTTCCCTGAGGGCTCCCACCAGTCGCATTTCAGAAGTCCCATTACCAACAAAGCCAGGGCCTATTGAACTACTAACTCCCATAATTGACCCTTCAGGATCAGCTAAAAAGATTATATCTGGAGGTAGTACCCGTACTAGATGTGGCCAATAATAAGTCATTGCTACCTTTTCACCCTCGCTCCATTGAGTTGGCTCTGGAAAGGCATTTGCTCGAATTGTCATTGCTGCAAAAAATGCCCCAAGTTGTGCGCTGGATACTTGTTCTTCATCTTTGAGCTCTCCCTTAACTGCTTTTGAACAAATAATAAGATATTAATCAACTACTGGACTAGACAACAAAACTGTAAAAATGCTTCAAGTGCCTAATCTAAGATCGTAAACTAGTTTTAGAGTTATGTAAAATGTATTATTACAATTCCGCTCAAGTCTATGTTTGAACAGCTATTATTATTTTTGGTGCATGAATGAATGCAGTTTCAATTAATTTGTTATATATGAATTAATCCCACACAATCAGTTGATTCAGCAGGACCATAGTGATCAACTAAAACTTTTTTCCAGCCTTGACCTTGAACAACTAGGGACTTATCATCCCAAATTACTTCACAGTTAACTTTCTTTGCAAATTTGACTCTTTTCCGGAGCAAAGTTACATATATCTATTTTTTTTTAAATTCTTATTTCTTTTTAAACAAAAATCTTTCGAATTATAGTACATATAGTTTTTGGCATCCTCGATTTCAAGATTAATTGTACTTAAGGAAAAATGTTTGAACTTGGAACTTACTACTCCAGAACTACTACATTTCACAACACATCTCCAAATGAAATCCAAAGTTTCAAATTGAGCATGCCAACTCAGAGTTAACAAAAAAGTACAGATAAAAATAAATAAACTGGAAGTGACCTGATTTTAAAATGGTGTCAAGAACCTTGAAAGCTTGTTCTGCATTAAGAGGCTTGGTTTGAGTGGGGCCAGTGCAGACCTTCGTTTGGGCATCCAAAACAGTCTGATTGGGTCTTGGAAACTTCGGGTTCCGATAAGACGTCGAAACTGCCGGATTTCGGATATCGGATAGCTCGTCAATGGCAGCTGAATCTAGAACAGCTTTGACTAAACGACTCCGTCTTTTCAGTGCAATGGGAAACTGGAGGAAGGTTTTTGGAGGGGGAATTCCAGGTTTGATTTTGATGGGTGAGGTTGGAGATCGGATTGGTTCTGAACTGAATAGAGCTTTCATTTTCAATTGTTCTTCCTAATCTTTCGCCGGGCGCGTGGCTGATGGATTTGCTTTGGGACGGTCGCCAGAAATGGTAACGGAGAAAATTTAAAAAGGAAGAAAAGGAAAAATAAAAATAGAAAATGCCGCAATAATCTGATCCGATGTCGACAGGTGAAGCCGTTTTTATTTATGTCAAGGCTCGTTGAAATGCGACTCTGGCTGCTTCTCAAAATAGGGTACACGACTCTTGTACTATATATATGCCCCCTCATTTAAATTTTTTCTTCTTCCCAGACCCAAAGAAAATAATTCCCAGTTTCAGAAATTCGAGAATGGCGGGAACACAGGTAGCAATTTCCTACAACAACTTAGAATTGGAAACCCGCACGCAAAGTTCACATATCTCTGCAGTCATAGATCAATGGCAAGTCCAATACGCGCGCTTCATCAACTACAGATGTTCCACTTTTAGGCGCACTCGTCCTTCTCTAACGCCTGTGGCAAATAGTCGCCTCCGCCGTGGCACCTGGATTTCCACAGACACTGCCTTCCTCAAGCTCATCCACCAAAGATCCTGCTGCGGATCGGATGATGCAGTCATTGTCCTCTCTGCCCGATCTCAAGTCCTTGTAAGTTTGAAAAACAGATGGATCGAACTCGTGGTGTTTTAGTTTTTAGTAGAAGTTTATGAATTATCGTACCTAGTTATTCAATTACTGTAAGTTGATCCTGGTGCTGGAATCAGATCAATCGAGTTGTTGGTTTTCTAATTTGTAGCAAATATCTATACACTGTTCTACATTGTGAGTTTATTGCTGTACCTTATTGAGGCTTGAATCAGAAGGATCGAACTCTGCTGCTTTAAATTATCGTATATATTTGTAGATCTAGTACTTCCTCATATTATGAAGGTACCTTGTGGTTTCCAAGGAGCAAAGTCCTTGTTATTCCTTATTATCCATGAGTACTTCCTCCGATGCACTAGATATATATGATGATATATAGCGACTGCTTGAACATGAATCGTTTATCCAATCCTATTCTATTATCTTACAGTCTGTATCAATATCATGCACTTTGAGTTGGATTTTTACAGGAGGAGCATTATATCTCCAAGATGCATTTCTCTTGGCCTCAGGTATCATGTGTATCTGGGTTTCCTGCAAGGGGGAGCAGGGCTGTTTTCGTGAGCTATAAAGATGGTGCTGGCCAGGCAAGCTGCCGAATGATTTGTGAATCTGATAATCTGTTTCATATTCTTGGTTGAGTGTAGGTGCTTCTGTAGATAAACCAAGTTAAACAGAAGTGCGATTTTAAGAATGGAGGTAGACATTAAGAATGATAATTGAAGATGAGAGAAACTTTTCTCCAGCTGTTGAGAACATTTCTAAAAAGTTGAGCCCTGAAGAAATAGGTCACAAAATCTGCTGAAAATATATCAAACACTGTCTTGATTAAAAATGACACATAGAAATGCACGGTCAGCAGACTTAGTGGCCATTTTAGTTTTGATTTTGAATAATTAGAACTGATTTGGATTTGTCAATCAAGAATGTTGGTACATTCATAATTGTTGTAGTAAACATTAGGATTCCACAATAATGCATAATTTGCTTGCTGCAAATTGATCTATTCATGTAAAGAAGTGGGTTGGCTTCTGCTAGTTGAATTTAGTATCTGTAACACATCTTACAATAAATTTTTAGCCAGTTTGTTTTTAATTATCTCTAAAATCTGCGTTTGTGCTTCTTTGCAGATACAGAAGTTTGGCCTGCGGTTTTCGAGGATGCTTGAAATAGAAAAATTCATAAATATTGTGAAGGTGCGTACATTGCTGATAATGATTTGGAGCTTAAGACATATTACTGATTTCCATGCATCACAAACTTGCTAGAGATTCCATTGTGTTTTTAAATGTCTACTCAGGAAATTTTGGAAAATGGTAGTCCTCAACTGCTTCAGTGCCCTGAGCTAAACTCTGAATTATCATCTCAATCTGAGGTTATACCTTCTGATGGAACTACGTACAGGTAAGCAGTGCAACATCCTTTTGTTAACTTCTCACATGAAACTTAGGTTAAAAATAGAGAAAATATGAAAGCTATTATGAAAATGAAATTTGGTGGTGTATCGATTTATTCACAGGATGGAGAACGATTGGCAGTGCACAACATCAGTAGGCAATAGTGCCCAACTGATGCTTCCTAGTTATGAACCTTATGCAGCTCAAGATTCAGCATCACATGAAAGGATAGGAAATCATGAAGCTGCAGAGACAACTTCAGTGTTTCCTCCAAGTTTCACGCAGTTGCTGAAGAACTGTCATCCTGCAGTTTCTGAAGGTTGTTTGCCCTCATCTCTTTTGTCATTTCAGAGGATTCATTTTGGACTGAGTTCAGTTTGCTCCTCGACTATATGCATATAAATGTGAAAATATACACTCTGCTCTTCCAATTTTGAGAGATATGATTTAAAAACATTGATGGTCAACCCTATATTCGTATTCTTTAAATTTAAGATTATATTTTTCACATATTTTCTTTATTTCTCTTAAAATTGACTCCATTCACATTAGCTTTATGACTTTTAAATTCTTAATATTTGTGGTAATTATCAATAAAATTAATTTATTAAATAAAAACCATTTAAATAATAATATAAGTATGAAATTCAATTATAAAATTAGAATGATCTAATTTAAATTAGTTGTTTTACTTTATTAAGTTGAAATAATGATTTTCAATATTTGTTTCAAACATTGTGCAAGGGATAAAATTGAAAAGTAAATTATACTTTTTTAATTTGAAGAAGCAAGGTGTATGTTTTAAAAATTCAAAAAGGACGAAATATTACATGCATATAATTGATAGAGCAAAGTGAAATTCACCCTTTCCTTATTGTAGTACTCACCATGCACGTCAATTAATTATCTGTGCACAGCAAAGCCAACAGAATCTGGAGGTGATCTTAAAACCCAATTTATGGTAAAACCTCTGCCTTGTTGCCTTGCAATCAATTCTTCTTTTTTTAGCAAAATTTCATATCATAGTAGATGTCGCCTAATCAGTGCAGAGACATAATATGCTAAGAGTAAATGATCTTTCCACTAATTTTTGTTGATTTATTGTCATGCAGCGATATCTGGAAGGAACTTCTTTTAAAGGTATGCCCTATTATAGAAAAATAATATTTTGAAATGTTTGAATAGCTGAATCAGTTAACCGGGGTCGGGGTGGGGGGGTGATTGATTGAATTCTTGGGAGTACAAGCTCCCATGTAACAACAGATGCGTGCTATTTTCTCTAACAAATAACTTGATTTTCTGTATATTTCAGAGTTATTGGCTACGGTGGAGAGTGTTGTCAGTGAATTGGGAGATGATATAGTGCTGTAAATTCGTAAATAGAGCCTCTCGGGTGACACCATACTTCGATTAGCGCAAAACTCAATGGAACAAGTTTATTCCTTTTGTTAAACAATTTCACTCTCTTTCTTGTTTTGCTGGTCAAATCCACTGGAAACATAAGCTGCTGGAGCATATATATTTTAGGATATGAATTTCGTTATGTTCTGAATCTTGTGTACATGAACTGGCATTCTCTTTATCTTCTTTCCCTGCATATATCCTTTTGAATATTTAGAATACAGGTCACTCAAGATAAGACATAACTAAGTTTTAAATTCTACTGAAAAGTACTGAAATGCAAGACGAAGCATTTTCAGTTGACAGCCCTGCATTGTTTCCTGATTTCTCCCTGATCTCCTGTGAGCACTTCGATTTCCCCCAATTTGATGATGGAAGTGGTGAACTTTGCCAACCAACCTTTCTGATCATCGACATATTTCTTCATGATGCCGTTTGCATGAGATTCTTTTGCCAGATTGTGGTCCGATTCAAGCAAGGCTTGGTTTTTCAAAAGCTCCTTGTAGAAACGTGAGTCCATTTTGTGATGTGAGTACGGGTCAAACGGCAGATTTTGAGTATCGTTACGACAGTTGGTAAAGAACTGCATCTTCATGAGATAGCCACGGTCAATATCCTTCGACTTGTGTGGATCATGGAACCTACCACGAACAATGCTACAGTGGGCATTACCAATGGAATGTGCACCAGTAAGAACAACCAGTTCCTCCAGAGACATCCCTTTCTTCTGAAATATCTGATTAATCTCCTGAGCTGAGTTATCTGGGAGTGGGACATTGTCTTGGACATTTTTGGCAAGGGAAGCCAAGCTGTCTCGGCGCCCTGCAGCAACATTGTAGCTTGGGACACCTGTATAAACAAGGGAATCACGGTTCGCGAATGCTAGTATGTCAGCGCAGGAGACCACGCCTGGGCATTCGGCCTCGAGCTGGGCTTTTATCTCATCAATGGCTTCGAATCCCCTCACAAACTTTCCATTGTGAGGTGCTTTCTTCTCCACGTCCTCGCCTGTTGGCGTTTCATCCAGCAGGATTGAAGCGTCACAGCCCTGCGTGTTCTCATGAGGAACAAACACCGGAATTATTCAAAAACGTTACATGCAATAACAGATAAACTGAGGACCTTACCGTGACAAAACAATCATGGAAAAACAGGCGAACAATGGCAGGAGCAAGGGTGTGATCTTTGCCGAAATTCTTGTTAATGATCTCATTCACAACCTTCTCAGCTTGTGGACAGCTCTCTGCATAGAACCCTTCTCGTAGCCCCTCTTGTGCGGGTCCATGATCTAGGGCTCCTTGACCCGATTCTTCTACAGGTTCGGACTCATGTGCTTGGTGGTCGTCGTGTTCTGATGAGGGCTCCTCGAAATCCTCTTCGATCTTATGCTCGTGGGGTTCCTCGAAAAAGGGATGAGAATCGCCTCCCTCGTGGTGATGGCCCTTCCCATTGTACACTGGCAATTCTTTGACATCAGCATCGTGTTGATGTGTGGGGAAGTTGACGAAATGGTCGTGAGGAATTTCTAATCCGGGGAAATGTGGGAAAAGTGCTGTGGCCAGCAAAGGGAGAAATACGCAGGAAAGGAATGTTGCTGCGAGGATTCCTCCCTGGGCTGCCATCCTTTCGCAACAATGCTTGGGGCACGTATGTTTGGCTTCTGGACGAGATCTATATAGGAAAACTGACTAGGCTGGCAGGTATTTTAGGCCTAAGAAAACGGATGGAGGCTGGAAATGTCGAAACTTGGCTGGTACCAATGGCTGCCATTGAAAATCAGAGGGCCAAAAGGTACTTATGCCCATTAACTTAACCACCCGTAAGAATAGCGTGGTTCAGTTTTTGCATTCTTGTAGCGAATTCATTTCTTCATCCCTTACTCCACTTTTTTCTTAAATGAACCATATGCTAAGCAATATGTGAGCTTCTCTCTTCCACGAGATTTAAAAAAAATTGCGCATGCAAGTCTAGGATTAATATATAAATTTAAGCATATGATTAGTTCAAATGCAATCGATCACGCTATACCACCATTCGTAATTAATTGTTTAAAATCACTTAAATAATAAGTTATAATTATTAGTAAAGTGCTATGCATTGTACTAAGAATGATAAATAAAAATGCTAACAACCACTTTCTGCTTGCTCGGTAGAGTTGAATTCACGATCTCGTTTTAATACAAGTTATTATGTTCAGATACTTATCATTAAACCAAAACCTGCAAATTCATAAATATTAATAGAGATATAATTTTATTTTCTTTTATATTTGATAATGGAAAGCTAGATTGACATGAGATGGAAGCCGTCAAACCCCGTAAACAACAATTACACTAACTATTCTCCGGCCTCAAATTTGCAGGTAGAAAAGCTGTGAACCGATTCCTTTTTGGTTGAACTATAAATAACCACATTTTTTCTTTAGGTAACAATAATTATTGGTTAATTTTTTTTTATTTTTTTATACACCCATACATGAGGAACTTATTTAGATTCAAACTCCTAACCTCTCACATTATGTAAGAGACTTATACCACTAGACCATCGGCCACTCAACATTACTAATCAATAAGGGGCTGTTTGGTTTCATTTTCACAAGCCATTTTTTTATTTTCTACTATTTCAAAAACGAAAACCATCACTTTTTATTCATTTTTACCCAATTTCATTTTTATTTTCAAAACACATTCTCCAAAAATCTATATATTTTCTTCCAATAACTTATATATCTTCTCTCTTCATATCATTATTTCTATCTCTCACTTTTTATTCATTTTCACCAAATATTATTCTTATTTTCATTTTCAAAATACATTATTCAATAACTTATATATTTTATCCTAATAACATATATATCTTCTCTCTATTTGATTATTTCTATTTCTCTTTACCTACAACCTATGAAAACTAACATAATCATTACGTTTCCAAATTTTTCATCCAAACACATATTCATTTCTACATCATATCATATAACTAATTTTCACCAAAATGAAAATGTTGGAAACTAAAAATGAAAATGAAACCAAATAGGCCCTAAAACACCCAGGGTTTGTTCTCCTACATTTTGGGGAAATATTTTTCAACCCCCCAAAAAATTTTAAAATATATTCACATTCCCTAATCTTTCTCCCAAAATACTATAATTTTTTACCCAAAAATATCCTACACCTTAGAAAGCATACCTATCATCTCATTTTCGCACTCCATTTTTCATATCACTCATTTATTTATCATTCTATCGCTTCACTTATATATATACACACACACATATATATTCCACCTTACAAATTCAATAAAAAGTAACTGATTTAATATCAACAGTAAAGTTTATTTTCTCCGAAATCATAAAGAAACAAATAATTTATTTTCAAATTATTTTCTATATTTTTTCCAAAAAAAAAAAAAAACTTGGTACATTCTTCAAATTTTCTCCCAAAAATCTATTTCCCCAAAATTTTTCCTATAAAATTCCCAAAATTATAACATAACAAACCCCAAAGTTTTCATTGCTGGTAGGGCTGTCAATGGGTTAAATTTGGATCGGATCATGTTAGATTCAAGTTCAAATCCGAAAATAATATGCTAGATCCAAATTCGATCCAAGATCAATTGGATTTATAGTTGGTATAACTATATCTGGATCCAAATAAAAGTCGAATATCCAAAAAAACTCAAATCTGAATATTTCAAAAATCATCATATATTTATTATTTTTTTAAAAATTTAGTAGAGTCCAAATTCAAAACGTTCATTTTAAAAAAAAAATACGCAAAAAATTAATAAATAAATTTTCAAGTTTATTAATCACTTAAGCAACAATAAAATTTAACTCAATCATATTTATTTATCAGATCATTATATTTTATGTTCAATTGCTAATAATAGTACTTATTTGATATTATAAATACATAGTTATACATGATTCTTAATCAATTAACTATAAACTCAAAGTTTTATAAAAAAGAAACTCATTCTAATCAAATCGAGATTTGTATTGCATTCTTGCTATATTATGACATTCGGTTCTTACTCATTATTTTTTCCACATAATTTTTTGTTATAAAAATTAAAAAATAAGTGATATAATTATGATGTAAATAAGTTCGAAATCTAACAATTTATATGAAAAACACATGATTTCATATATTTCACAAGAGTTCATTATTTTTTTCATCCAAATATATACTTTGGCATTACTATAAGACTATGCGTGTATATATGTATAATGTTAAATATATTCGAATTTGGATTATTAATGGATCGGATCGAGCCATATTCATATTTGCTCCATTTATTTCGAATTTTAAACTTTTTTAATCAGATCATATCCATTGAACCTTTTATCGATTAAAGATCCTAAATAATCGGTTCGAATTCGAATTAAATTTGGATTAAAATCCACTTTATTGACAGTCCTAATTGTTGGTCTATCAAAAATGAAAAATTAACTCAAATTGGGCCTGAAAAGTAGACTAATATTAGGCCTAAAAGAGGAGCCCAAACAAAAATGGGCCATAAAATGTGGTACGTCCGATCTGATCTTAGTGTGACCCGACCGCCCGGAAAATTTCACCTTCGTTCATTTCTTAGCTGAAGAAAGGACATCGTGAGTATTCTCACAACCGGTCATGGCAGTGTGATGGAATGTTTTCAGTTTACCCTTCAACATTCATATAATTACCGAATCACCACTAGATCTCATCGCTGTTAACTTCACCAACTCGTGATCTATGATTTTCATATCCAGTTGAATCGAGAAAATTGAAAATCAATTAATTCTGGGGAAATGGCGGGAGCAGCGTCGGCGCTGTTCCTACTGGACATAAAGGGCAGGGTTCTGGTATGGCGCGACTACCGTGGAGACGTCTCTGCCGCACAAGCTGAACGCTTCTTCACCAAGCTCATTGAGAAAGAGGTGAGATTTCTTTATCATTTTGTACATACTGCTCTGCAATACAATTGGTTTTGTTTTGCTCCTTCTGTTGTCATTCAAAATTTGAACTTGAGATTAATTTTTTATTTTTAATAGCTGTAGTGAGGTAAACGAGATATTTGTCTGCAACTTTTCAGCTTGATCTGGTCGTTCACCTTGTGATTGGTTTGATTTGAGGAATTAGATCTTTCTCTTTTCCTCTTGAGATAATTTTAGTGTATAATTGAAAGTTTCAGTGATTTTAGTTGGACGGAGATTTCATTTGTTTAGTTGAACTGGATTAAAGTATAAACCCTGCGTTGAATATTGTTTGGTTGGCCATTATTATATGCAAATTCTACTGAGAGTTTGGCTTGATCAAGTTCAATCTTTCCTGTTGGTCTTCTGTAATATATTTGCCGTTGGAAGAAGGAAAATTGTCAATCAAATCAGCAAATAATGCGAACAAGAGGAGAAGAAATTGACACTGCCGTCCTGATCTGACATGTAAATGGTTTAATGGGGTTATTCTTTGTGTGATAAATAATTTAGATGTGATTGAATCTATGAACTGTTTCTGCGAGTTAAAAATGGGCACGACTTTTATTAATATCATCATACTTTTCTTTGCATGATTCTATGTTTTCATAGAACATCTGCTTTTTGGGGAAGTGCATTCCTCTGATAAATGGTAATACCACTTTAAATTACAAATGATAACTCTTGGTCTGATATAAATATTTTCGTAAGCTTAGTGTATTCGTTCTAGTGATCATTCCAATGAATGGTTTTCTTTTCTCGGCGATCTTGTGCTTGGATGAACCAGACAACTAATGGGTTTCCATGATAAAATGATATAGGGTGATCAGGAGTCTCAGGATCCTGTTGTATATGACGATGGTGTCACTTATATGTTTATACAGCACAACAATGTATATCTCATGACTGCATCACGGCAGAACTGCAATGCTGCTAGCCTTCTTCTATTCCTACACCGAGTAGTTGATGTAAGCACTATCGTTAACCACCCTGGTCTATTTCCCAGTGCACCCTCACCATGAATCTCTTTAAAAAGTTTTGATTGTTTAAAATTTTCTAACAGGTCTTTAAACATTATTTTGAAGAGTTGGAAGAGGAATCGCTTAGAGATAATTTTGTTGTAGTGGTAAGGGAATTTGGTTGCCTCTTCTTTTGAATTATTTAGAGAACAACTTTGGTGAGAGTATCTAACAACTGATGTCTGGTATCATTAGTATGAGTTACTTGATGAAATTATGGACTTTGGCTACCCACAATATACTGAAGCAAAGATTCTCAGTGAGTTCATAAAGACTGATGCTTACAGAATGGAAGTGACACAGAGGCCTCCTATGGCGGTTACAAATGCAGTGTCATGGCGCAGCGAAGGGATACATTACAAGAAGAATGAAGTAAGTTTTCTTAGCTTACTATTTGATGAGGTTCCTTAACCACTACATTATATGGGCTTTTCTTGGTTGTTCAGGTGTTTCTTGATGTTGTGGAAAGTGTCAATATACTAGTCAATAGTAATGGCCAAATAATTAGGTCAGACGTTGTTGGGGCACTAAAAATGCGGACATACTTGAGGTTTGTTCTCACTTCTATTATTTCCTGCATTATGTTCTTGTAGAACAAGGGAAAAATCTGGAAGCTTTTCATTTTATTCTGCAAATGCTGTAGGTGCAAGGCGAAAAAATACATCAATATTTTTGTTCTCAATTTCTTGTCTGTGATTGTGTAGTTCTCTGTTTGAGTTTCGATATGATTTATGAGTCACATAGAAACATGCCTCTCTTGTTTATTATCTCAAATAAATTTGTACGGAGTTACAAGTTGATCATATAAAAAAGGCTCACTCTCTCATTTTTATGTTGGTGATATGACCTCAGTTTTTATCTTGGTCTTGAATTAGAAGGATACGTCTTACAATCAACAGAACCATGTAAAATTCTATCAAAAATTGAGTTGTACTTATATTGGTTGCCAAAATTGTATGTCTGCTGTATAATAAGTTTACCTTTTAGAAAATCATACAGAAATGATTTTGTTCTATCAGTGTATGCATGTGCTAAAGAAATCTGATGTAAACCAGAATGCTTACTACATCTCTTATTTTTATGTGCTTACATGTTTTTCTGCTTTCAGTTAATCTACCTTTTGCTTTTTATATGCTTTCTTGTTGCAATCAAACTAAAAACCTAGCTGAAGGAAGTGATACATTGAGGTTGCAAACTTACTGCAGTTTGATGCATTTGTAAAATTTTTATGTTAGCATTTCATAAAGTGAGTAATAATGCTGTATCCATTGCAGTGGTATGCCTGAGTGTAAGCTTGGGCTGAATGATAGAGTTTTGCTTGAGGCACAAGGACGAGCTACTAAGGGAAAAGCCATTGACCTGGATGACATCAAGTTTCATCAGTATGTAATATATATTTTTCCAAATGTTGATTGTTGAATAATAACAAGGTATGTGATGCAGAGCTGGTCTAGTGTGCAGTGATTACAAATTGCCTGTCCACATCTAAGATTGTTTATATGTTAGAAAAAGAAGATGTGTAGGGTTTTATAAATATTTGTGCTTGGGTTGTACGTTTCTGTAGAAAATCAATCCCCCCCCCACCCACCCACCAAACATATATGTTGCCTCTCTCTCTCTCTATATATATATATAGATATGTTCAATCATTCTGGCTTCTTGTTATTGGTTCAGGTGTGTGCGATTGGCTCGATTTGAAAATGACAGAACAATATCCTTCATACCTCCTGATGGATCTTTTGATCTCATGACTTACAGGCTGAGCACTCAGGTTTGTTTGTAAATTTGAGGTTTACTTCCATGCTTCTTTGCCAAAGTTGCTTTGACAACTTCTCCAATTCAGAGTATAACCCTTCACAATGTGCATTTGCATATGCAATTTATGTTTACGAAACTCTTGTGAAAACACAGATGTCATAGAATTAAAATTCTTTCATTCTGGAAAGTTGTACCAATTCTGGAAAGAGGATAACAATTGTTTAATTCATGTTTTGAACTCTGCAGAAAAATGAGTCTTTGGCTTATGGCATTCAGTTATTGTTTCCTTTCAGGTAAAGCCTCTAATATGGGTAGAAGCACAGATAGAAAGGCATTCTAGGAGCCGCATAGAAATTATGGTAAAGGCCAGGAGCCAGTTCAAGGAACGTAGGTATGTTGCATCTGTTGTCATATTTATGTGTGGACAGTGTGGTTTATATTCTTATTTTCTACCTGTTTGGAAAGTACTTTATGGATCTCAATTTTTATTACTGAGTTGATTTGAACTTCAGCACTGCAACTAATGTTGAAATTGAGTTGCCTGTGCCATCTGATGCTACCAATCCAAATGTTCGTACGTCAATGGGGTCTGCTTCTTATGCACCAGAAAAGGATGCATTAATATGGAAAATAAAGTCTTTTCCAGGTGGTAAGGTAGGAGTTGCTTTTATAACTTAAGCTTCATGAGCTTTCTTTGTATGCTTTTTGTTCATGGTTTGTGGTGATGGTAGGGGTGCAACCAAACTGAGCTAAACTGAGCTTGAGGGAAGTTTTCGAGGTCAAGCTCGAGTCGATGAAAACTCCCGTTGGGTTTGGTTCGGCTCGACTTTGCTCGAACTTCCAAATGAGTTGTTTAACAACTGCAATTTCAAATTCAACTAATATTATATATATTAATTAATAAATAAAAAGTAATATTTAATTAGATACCAACTCGCAAGCCACGAGCTTAAATACGTGGCTCAAAGTAAATATCAAGCTTAACTTGAGCTCGGCTTGTGAGGCTTGCGAGCTGACTCAACTTGTTTGCATCCCTAGGTGTTGGACTCCATAAAAGTATGCATTTTCTGTATGAGTTGGATATCTATTTGTGTTGTTTCTTTTTCAGGAATATATGTTGAGGGCAGAGTTTAGGCTTCCCAGTATAACATCGGAGGAATCAGCTCCAGAGAGAAAGGCTCCTATACGAGTGAAGTTTGAAATACCTTATTTTACTGTTTCAGGAATACAGGTGAACCTTAAATGGTTTTATTTGCAATTTTTTTTTAAATTTTATTTTATGGCCATGTACATGTTGTGCATTCAATCACCACCATATTTGTCCCTTCTTCCATGCTAGAATACCAAACCTATGAGCTCATCATGAAAGCGTTGTGAAACCCAGCTAACCTACTCATGAAGAGAGAACGAGATGACATTGGCATAATTACATCTGTTTTCTAAATCAATTTCCCCATTTCTGCGGTCTCCTTATTCAGTGAGATGACATGACAACTCTGTGGAGATTCAACATTGAAGCTCTCTTTTAATGTTTAACAGTTAACGATAATTCATACTAAGCTGCTTTGATATGACATCTAGGGTAAAACAGGGTCTTTTATCTTGGGGTCCTGCCAATAGGTTGTCAACCAGTTTCATAACCTTTATGGGGTTGCTCTGCTTCTGTTTTTCTCATGTTAATTGCCAATCTAATTTCAATGTTGGAAGATCGGTTCTACATGACTATCTACTGCTAGAATTTGCTTGTTCATTTTCTCTGCTGCCGCTTGGTCATAAACTTTCCCTTCTTATTATTGAAACTTGGGTTTTGCAGGTTCGTTACTTGAAAATCATTGAAAAAAGTGGCTATCAGGCTCTTCCATGGGTGAGATATATAACAATGGCTGGTGAATATGAGCTGAGACTTATTTGATTGCTGCTTTTGCCAAACGGTAATCCTCAGCCTACAATGCTTAGGCAACATCTACGGAGATCAACACCCATGGGATATCATCTGTCCCTGCTTGAAGAGGTGGACTGCAGGGCAAATTATTGCTGTTTGATCATGGAAATTTGTAATAGATGATGGCACAATATTCATTTTCTCACCTTTCTTTGTGAAAATGCAGGTTTTGGATTGAATCAACTGTTTGCATGTTTTGTAGAGAACAAAAATGGATGCCAAATTAATTTGTTTGGAACAAGAATATGAGTTAATATTTGTACTTGTTTTAAGAGATTTGTTTATCAAGATACTGGCTTTCTTGTAGGGAATGCATTTGCTTGATTCCTCATCAACGCTGTCTTCTAGCTATAGCTGATTTACGATCTCTTTTTTACTCAATGTGCTTACACTCGCAAAAGCTTGTGTGATAGCAATCCAGATTGAGGCAGATTGGCCATGTGTTGATTGCATTATGCATGAATATCGTTCCAAGTAATATTATTGATGCGTAAAGTGCTAGCACATAAGAAATGCCGTAATCGTTCGTAATCTTTTCAATAATATTTTCTGGTCTACACAATGACAAAGTGGTAAAAGCCTAAAAAGCAGTACTTGATGAATGCAGAAGCTGAAAGAAGTGAGGTCGAAATACCCCCACCTAAAAAAGAAGAAAAAGAAAAAGAAAAGAAAGACACTATAGGGGCGGGGGGAGGGTGGGGGGAAGAAGATGATGATAAGCTAGGTCTTATAATATTCTACCACTTTTGTTCCTTAATCTCTTCCAGTTCAAATTTACACTTATGAACTATTGGGGTACTTGATTGGGTAACGTTGGAGTCTTTCTGAATACATGCTTCCTGCAGCGCTCAAAAATGCTGTCGTATATCAGATCAAATTGAACGCCAGCTCTCTCTCGATTCACAATGAAAAGAATGTGATCGCCTTCCACAATCTTGTAATACCTGCACCGATCATTGCATGTCAAATATCTCTATATATAATTCGGAAAACATATGTATTTGAGTAAAATTAAGTCGAGTAGCCTTTGGCCTAGCAACATAAATATCACACATGGAGTGTGAGATTAAAGGTTCGAACCCTAACAGGCTCCTGGAGTGTGCGCACAAATTAAAAAAAAAAGAAAGTATAAGCATATTTGAGGTAATGTGACAAAAAATTGTATTCAGATACAAAATTTGAGAAGCACATCAAACGAAGGCAGAGACTACAGAGAAAGGACACAAACCAGATGCCTGGTTGCAAAGGCTGGCATTCTGAATCTTTTACAACAAGATGACTAGGATGTTCAATTGGGAAACGAGGGTGCGTCATAGATATGGTGTTAAGTGCTCCATCATTGTCCCACCAATCTTCATCCCTGTAAATTTATTCAGTATTTTAGGGCTAAATGAAGTTTCAAGCTCAAGTACTTTAAGGATTAGATCTTTTTAAGTTAGGAGGATGAACTCACCGGTAACCTTTATAAGGAGGGGTGGCATCGGGAGGGTATTTCCATTGGCTCATCTGCAGGACTCGGATGAATAGCAAAGGGTGTATTCCAAGAAGGCCAGAGGGAATTGTGATGCCCATTACTTTTCTTGTTCGTTTGGTGGCGTAGCTGAAGTAGTATGTATCTGGAAATGTTTGTATATGGCTGTTTAATCTGCTGGATCCTTGGATTGTAAGATCAGGAAGAATCCAGTCTCCAGATGCAAATGGACCACTCTTCCCCATGAGGCATCCCACGAGACCCCAAATGCCCATTTTCTTTCTAGACATGTTGAAATGATCAAATCCGAAATTGTAATAGGCCTTCAGCCATTGCACATCAAACCAGTCATAAAGAATTACTCCAATGCGGCACAACTGCAGCAGACAGATGGGCTTCAATGACTTCCCATCTTCTGGCCTATGAACAATTAAAGTTGCTGAAAAAATGAGGAACTGATGAAAATACTACAGAAAGGAAACTAATGAATTTCATGGACATTTTTATTGAGCAAACAGGTGGACAATATACATGCTGGCTAAGACGGGAAGAATCAGATATAATGGTAATTGCTTTTACTTCATACTACTTATGCCATTAAGCCCTTGTCAACAAAAATTCAGACTCTAAGTTCTAAGTCATATTATACTAATTACAAGACCACCAACATCAAGATGTTAATCAACTTTACTAGATTGCAGCAGCAAAACTAGCAAAGTTCTATTATGAGGTGATAAAATATGGTAAATAGGAATGGCAAACACTTACTGCATTCCATCCAAATATGTTCTTGTTGTGCCGTTGAATGCTCCAGACAATGAGGTTATGCTTAGCACCCAGTTTGGGGAAGTGTTTTCATATCCCCTGAATGCCTGACATTAAGCAACTTACTGGTTTTACAATTCTTAAATCATTCTTATGTCTCATTGCTAACCAATTGATTTCCAAAAGAACTTTACCTTATCAGCAAGCATTTGCTGCAAGACTCGAACAACCTGGGCTCCGGCTGAATGCCCCACAAAGTGAATTGGGTGATCCTCATCCCATTCAGGGTAATGCCCTGCAATTTTTCAGTTATATCAATCAGAAATTGCTGGGAAAAAATAATGAAGGAAGAAGAAGCAAATTCTTCTCTTTGACAGAGCTTGCAAATCAAACTTGTAACCTTTTTCATAAACTCTGCCATATCTTGAGTGCCCACAAGCCTTGCTGTGTTCTTCTCCATAATCTACTTGCCCTCCTTTAAGATAATAGAACAATTCTCTGGCCCTGAACCCAAAACCCCCATCAAAATTTACAAAATCACAGAGACCAAACCAAAAACATTTTAAAGTAATGCTACAAGAAACCAGGAAACTGGCATTTGAATAATGAGTTTGAAACACACCCACCAACCTGTCATAAATGCTAGTTAAGGAACCTAAATCAGGGACAAGAACCCTGTCATCCTTCTTCTCTGCTCCGGCAAAATAAGACAAACCTCCCAATCTCTGTAAAACGAGATTAAAAATTCAATCTTGCAATTGCGTAATCGCGAAAATCCTTAGCAAGTCAAAGAACCCAAATTCAACCAAATGCAAGAATGATTATTCATACCCCTTTCCCAAAACCAAAGATTCCATGAACCAAAACAATAGGAGGCAAATCGTTCGCGTTTGTGGACTTTTCTGAGTCCTCTCTTTTCAACCCACCAGCCAAATTAGGCTTGGAAATCAAATCACTCAATGCCTGTGAGAGATCACCGGCCACAGCTGTGCTAAAAATGTAAAACCCATATAGCAAATGCACCCAAGAACTCACAAACAGTTCTGCCAATTGAAGGGATGATATCCACCACCTGATCATCCTTTCTTCTCTCCCACTCTCTCTCTTAAAGAATGTGTCAATAGAAACCCAAATGAAATATGTAAGAATATTGTCTTTGAGCCTTCTTCAAGAAAACCAAGAGAAGGCTCTTGATCATCAATCAAAAATCCAATCTTTCACCAAGAAAACTAATGAGGCATAACAAAAAGGGTCATCTTTTGAATGGCGTTCTTATTTCAGGAAAGCAGAAAATTGGAAATTTTTTTATTTTTTTCTTCAGAGTTTGTGAATGCAGCCTTCCCACAATTTCCTCATTGCCTACCTTTCACTCATTCACAAAAGGCAGTTCAACATCACAACCAAATAAAAATTACCAATAAAGGATTTCTTAGGTTGCAACAGTTTCTTCATCCAATTCTTCTCTCCCTAAGGTCCAAACATGTTGCTTTTCTAGAAGGGGAGCCCTTCTCTCTCTTCTTGGAAAGGCTGGTTTAGATTAATGCACGTGCCATAGTGTTTGCCGCTGCCAGAGATTTCCCATTTGTCTTGGTCCCACAGAAATGACAAACTGAGAAAAATAAGACAGGATTCTTAGGCACATGTCATTATATAATCCAAGATCAACAAAGGGATTATGGTGAAGAATCTTAAAAATTCCTTTGTTTTGAGGGATAATGATGGGATTTACAGAAATTTAATCAGGTCAACCAAAAATGGAGGCCACTCAGGCAAGCTAAGAATAAATGTGTATATTATTTGGTGGGAATTTCAGATTATTTGTTTGTAGAGATTCTAGGCCCTTCTCTTGAACAAAAATGTGCTGGATCAGAGCTGGAAGGTTCGTCAAAACCAACTCTCCAACTGTCCCACCGCTTATCCAAAATCATACGTTGTCTCCGGTTTTTCTGGTTAGCGTTTGCCTTCACGCTCCCACTCAAGTGGTCTCCACTTTTAGAAAATTTTATCAACAAAGAATCCTTGCACAAACAAGTTGTAGTATAGATATATTTATTGTACTCAAGAATTCTTGGATTGCGAATCCAATTCAAGGGAAAAAATATGTAATAGGGTTTGATACTTGAAATTTTAATTCATAATATAGATATTAATTCAAGAATCTAGTAAAATTGTCATATATTATGAGCATTTTTGTGAAATTTATTGAACTAGCCACGTTAAGAGAGTTGTTTGACAAAATTTATTTTAAAAATTTTATAAGATATCAAATCTTATTTTTAAATAAGTTCTTGAAATATTTGAGTAGAATAAAATTATAAAGCTTACAAGATTTTATTAGTTAATATAGTTAAATTAAAGCAGAGAAGGAGCGCATGCGCAGGGGGGCTATTGCTGATATGGCAGCCGCCCCTCCTTCATTTTTTGCATTAAAATTTTTATAATATTACACTTTTGCTCCCCTTAAAATATTAAAATTATATTAAAAATTTTAAAATATTCACTTTTGAATTATATTAAAACTTCATTTTTTATATTAAAAATTTTAAAATATTACTCTTTTGCCATCTTCAAATTATAAATTTTCCTCTCCTCTTATTGAAAATATGTCTTTTGCCACATTGTATTTCTTTGTATATATATACGTAATAAAAAAAATTATATTTTTAATAATTCAGAATTTCGCCCCCCATAAACAAAAATTCTAGCTTCGTTGAGCTTGTTATTTATTAGAATTTATAATATCTTAATATCTTATTTAAGGAGTTTATGAGCTCATTTCTTTAAAAAAAAATTATCAAACAATTTTTAAAATCTTATGAGTTCTCAACATCTAAAAAAATATTTTGATAATCTTATAAGATCATTTGAATATCATTTAAGTATGTTAAAATTTCACTTGAATAAAAAAGAATTTTATTTTCTTCATTCCTATCTAATTTCTTTCCAGAATTTTGATCATGAACGAAGTAAGTATCTTATCATAAGAGAACACGCTTTTATTGTTGCTCATAGTTGAGGCTTGTTTTTAGCGTAGTTATACCTTGATAAGATATCAACTTCAATCTGGTATCGGAGCCATGGATAGTTTACTACCAAGGCCCTCTACCTCTTCTATTATTCCTAATTCTAGTTTTTGAAAATCTAATGCTTCTAAGATTGATTCTCTCTATGAAATTACATATCTACCTAAAAATGAAAAAGTCCCCCTTACCAACCTTCCTCTTATCAATCCATACAATGCTTTTTACAAACCAAAATCTTCCTTTACTAGAACTGTAAAAAGTTTGATCAACCCTTCTAAGATGCAGGTCAAAGAATATGTCCAAACTTCAACCTTTGATCAACATTTTCTTCCAGCCACAGAAAAGGAGCAAATGATATCCATTGAATTACTCTCCCATCTTCCAGATTTATGGCTTTCTGAGGGTTATACTCATATTCACTTTGGAGCCATTAGGTTTGCATTAACCTTACATGGACGAAAAGGTCCTCCACCACCTCAAGAATTGCTCTGCTGGATACTCGTTTATCTAATTATCAACATGCTTGTATTAGCATTGTTCAGACCACGTTGAATGCGGGAACAGTTCTAATCACTATGTTTCCAAATTTCAACATACCAATAGCAAATCCTTGTTTGAGATCAGCACTCAAGCTCCAGATTCAGATTTGTGGTGTAGTTCCAACAGTTACAACATACTCAGCAACTCTCCCTTATTAGATGGTATACCGAATTCAAAATCATTCCATTGATTTTGCCTTCCCACAGGAAACAGATGATGCCTTGCTCATTTCTGTTGATACCAATCATATTCCCAGCTGTACTTGTGTGCCCAGGCAAATTTCAAAGGAGGAGTTGCAGAAACTAATTCCAGAGACGTGGATTACTACCTATGATAGAAATCATCAGTCTACAAAAGAGGTGAAGCTAATTTAGTCTACAGAGCCATCTTTCCATAAAAACTAAGATGGTACGGTGGAAATTACGTTTAAAAAGCAAAAGGAGAAAACTAGTGTTCCTAGTTGCTTCAATCCCCTGTATACTATCCAATCTACTATTCTAATTAGTGGATTCGATGGTAATAGATCTCTGATTTATACTCCAATTCAAAATGATGTCCTAAGACAACGTTCAATATTCTCTCGAGATGATCCTCATGTTGATACTCTGGGACAACCATCTGGCAAATTTGACTATTTGGTCAAATATACTCCACCGCCTTCTACACCATGGCCAACAACTTACTCTGGTTGGGATGATGATGATGATAGCTGCTGCCAAGATGATACAAATTTTGACAATCCGCCAAGCATGACACCAAAGCAAATCATGATGTTTACTCTTTCCTCGTCCTCTTCTATTGCTCCAGAAACATTTCCTCCAAAAGAAGTTCATACCTCGGAGTTCAAGCATACATGGAAGATAAAAAATCTAACTTTCAGAAATGCTGATGGATCTTTGGTTGAGGTTACTGCTGCAGAAGCAACTCTCAACTAGCAATCAGAGAATATTATTGCTCAAAATCAAATATTGCAGAAAATTGTCAGGAGCCAAGAGCGAATTGAGGCCACGATGGATAATCAATTGGCAGGATTGATCCAAACTTTAAAGTAAAAAATTGAATCCATCCATAATGATATTTTGAACCTCCTTCAACAGTCTCAACCTTTTGTCCACAAGGAATAGGAGATCAAATCCCTCAAGACCCAACTTAGATTTCTTGAAGAACAGTATCAAAGAGATTCCATATGGAGCAAACCAGAACCTTCTTCTACCTTTCTAATGGTGTCGCAACCTCTTCATGGCTTGGAAAATTTTAAAAAAATATTTGGGGACTCTTCTTCATTCTTCACACCAGAAGAATACAAACGAAAACATAGATCACCAGTTGTTGCAAAACCACCAGAAGAAAAGGAAATTGGCCTGTCACTTCAAAGTTGGGTCCTCATCAATTCATGCTGCAAGGTCCTTCCACTGTTAATCCATTAATAGATTTTCTTAAAAAAGCTACTAATTTTGAGAAAAATAAACTCGATGCACCTTGGCTAGCCATTTTATCAATATCTCCAAAAAATGTTAGTGATCTCAGCGATTCAGAAGATCTGTCAGAGGATATGCCATATCTTTATATAAATCAATCCTCCTAGACTCCTGAAGAACCAGTCGTTGAAGATGAACCTGAAACCAATCAACAAAGAGAATAGAGACACAAGGAACCACACATCCAGGAACCTGATGACAATTACAGTAATACAACATTAAGATCTATGTTTACGTTTAACGATATTCCACCTTCACAATGGCAACAACGTATATATGAGATGATATTTTGGTGCGTCACTGAACTTCAAAGACCAAATGCTACACTTACAAGAGTGATTAATGGCTTTACAGCAAGGATGACTGCTATCCCGAAAGAATGGTGGTATGTCTTGGGAGAATACAGACAGATTTAAGCTAGAAACTCACCAAACACAGAAACTTTCATGAACTATATTTATATTGAGTTTCTTGATCAATGTCAGAACTATGTTAATGCGGCCAGAGAGTAGTTTTTCAAAATGAGGTGTTACTCATTCAGAAGAAAAGATTTGGAGAAACATTTCCAAAGAATGTCACAAAGGTTTTATATTCTTGGTGGGATGGATAATCCAAATCTTAAACAAGCCTATTTAAATTCTATTCTTAAGTCTCTTGGTCAAGAAGCTTTAAAATTAATTGAGCTCAAGGGAAAACACTTGCAGACACTTCCTTGGGAGAAATCTATTAATTAGTGTTCAAAGCTCTTGACAGGTTATGCAATAATTGGAAATTCTTTAAAGAATTTCAAGAGACGGGAAAGAAATTCTCTAAGGAGTGTGATCAAAAAGATTTGCAGATCAAGTGTAAAACAGAGAAGTGTCATTGTCTGACAAAGTCCTACAAGCATCATAGGAGATCAAGAAAACACAATCAGCAGTGGATGCCCAAGAAAAGAAGGTGTTTCTTTCAAAGAAAGTTCACAAAAAACAAAGGAGATAGATGTCATATTTGTCATAAGCGAGGACATTAGGCAAAATCTTGTCCGAACAAAAGAAGGGATAAGATTCTCAACAAGATTTTCCAACTCACACAGTGCGATCTTGAACAAGATGATCTAGAATCTATTTTCTCTAAGGAAGCAGAGCCTTCTGAACAAACTCTGTTCGCTCTTGAAGAAATTTCTAATGATGATTCAAATTCCGATGAAGAAAGTACTGAAGAAATATTTTCAATTTTTGGGATCAAGATAATTGGATTGGCTCTTGCTATACCGTTTGTTCAGGTATAAATTATTTCTCAGAAATTTGATAATCCAATAACTGTGGTTGGATTACTTGATACAGGAGCTTCCAGTTCTATTCTCAATATAAATAAACTTTCTGCCTCTTTTTGGAAAAAACATCATGAAGTTTTTCAGGTTGCTAATAGTGAAACACTGTCTGTTGGTTTAATTAGCAAACCTGTTAAAATTTAATTTTTTCCCAAATTATCGTTAACACACAAATTCCTTAGTTCAACCTTACCCAAGACAGATATTATTATTGGGTTTGATATTATTAAACAACTATGGGAGAAAAAAGTTGTTCCAAAACCTGAAGGTCTTCGTTTCAAATCCTATTTTCTTCCCTATATCAAACCATAATATAATATTACTTCCCCTGTTGACACCATTTTTGAAACTCAAGCCAGTCTCATAAGAGATTGTTGTATAGAATCTCACTTAGATTTCCTTCATAAATGCACAAACCCTCTTTGGAAAAATCTAGAGTTTTTTGTACAGCTGCCCTTCAAGAAGGATGTAAATGTTAATCCTACAAAAGCAAGTCACCCAGGAATGCCACCTGAACTGATGGAGTTGGCTTTCAAAAAATTAGCCCAATTACGAGATGAAGGTCATATTGAGTCCACAAACTCTCCATGGGCTAGTCAAGCATTCTATGTTAACAAAAGATCAGAACAGGCTAAAGAAAAGATGAGACTTGTAATCAATTACAAGCCGCTTAACTACTTTCTCACAGATGAGAAGTTTTCTCTCCAAACCAAAAATTATTTGTTTTCTAATCTAACCAAAGCCAACGTGTTTTTAAAGTTTGATCTAAAAGCAGGATTTTGGCAAATTGGTGTTCATCCTACTGACCGATATAAAATCGCCTTTTGCATTTCAAATGCTCATTTCCAGTGGACTGTTCTTCCATTTGGTCTAAAAATAGCTCCTTCATTGTTTCAAAAAGCAATGGTCAAAATCTTCGAATCCTTGTTTCCAAATGTTCTGATTTATATTGATGATATTCTCCTATTTTTTGAAGATATGAAAACGCATTCTTATCTTCTTCATCGTTTCGGAGAATTGGTTTGAAGATATGGGATTATGCTTGCTAAAAAGAATATGATCATTGTATAGCCAGAAATTGAATTTTTGGAAATGCATATCAAGGAAGGACAATACTCTTTGCAGCCATATATTGCTTTAGAATTGCTCAAATTTTTTGATAACTTACAATCGAAACAATAGATTCAACAGTTTTTGGTTGTCATCAATTATGCTGTAAACTTCATTCCCAGGCTTACATCAATTATTAAGCCTTTACAGGATATGGTGAAGAAAAATCCTCCAGAATGATCTTCTGCACAAAGAAAAGTAGTGTGTGCCATCAAAAGGATCATCCATAAGTTACCCCCATTGCAGATTCCCTCAAATGGTACAGGAATCCTTCAAACAGATGCAAGTGAATCTTTTTGGGCTATTGTGTTGCTTGAAGAAATTAATGGCAAAAGGAATATTTGTGGATACAAAAGCGGTTCTTTTAAGGTTATTGAACAACATTACCATTCAACCTACAAAGAAATTTTAGCAGTCAAAAGAGGCATAGAAAAGTTCAAATTTCATCTGGTTGGTCATCATTTTCATGTTGAGATAGATATGAGTGCCTTTCCAAATATGTTGAGTTTCAAACTCAACACTCTTCCATCCAAACAACTTCTCAGATAGGCAGAATGGTTTTCCCAGTTCTTTTTCACTGTTAACCACATCAAAGGTAAAACCAGCATTCTTGTTGATTTTCTATCCAAACCTACTCTTCCAATCATTCTTAGAAATCACATTCCCATTATCTGCATGTTTTCCCCTTTTAATCTATCCAATACTACTACTTTTCAAAGTTTTCCGCTTGAGAGTTTTCCTCCTGAGCTTTTTGATTTAATAAAGACCAAAACTATTAAATCCAGAACAAAGGAACTCATGCTAAAATATCAATCTCTCACTGTTAGGAAAATGGGTCTACATATATTTGGTGGTCTAGGATTTCATCCTGATTTTCCCTTCTTTACTCTGTTTAGTATTTCTAGTCCATTTCATCATATGTTTTCAAAAGAACTCTTGTGTTTACTTTGATATATGCTAGAACAGTGGAAAATTGCTATTGAATTCCCTATTGAACAGTCAATCAAGTGGTTTGCAGAACTCTATAGTGGGTGGTTTGATTATTTAGAAGAAAATCCTTCTGCTAGAGCATTTCTTGAGTGGTTTTTCCCATTGTCTATTTGGATGAAAATGTTCAAGGTCATATAAATCAAATTAACCGAAAACATTATTGAAAATTCCTTTGTCATCTACATTCTCTCCAGATAAAGTTCTCTCCATATTCATAATTTACCATACTTCTATTTAGTCCAAGAATATGGTAATTTTCCTTATCTTCTTAATAAGAGTTTTATGATCATGGGGATGAAATAAGAGAGTTTCAAAGAAAAATGGCAGAGTTCAATTCAACTGTTCCGTCTCAAATCTGGTTTAAGTTTGATGAAGATGCTCCATGGGAACAACTGCTAATCGATTATGCAATCAAACTTCAAGAAGACGCCAGAGCATATTTTGAACAATTCCACAATGAGACGGTCAAAGTTACTGCTGATTCCATGTGGGGAGCCTCTCAATCATATTTCAACTTTAGATGGAATTCTCTCTCACATAATCAAATTCCACAAAGTTCTACTGCAACAAAACCTTGTTCATTCCCTGTTGTTTCTACTGTCTCTACTTCATCTTCCAAGGGAAAAGAAAAGGTAGATGATGATGGCAATAATGATGACATGTTTATTGATTCTCAGGATCCATATGAATTTGACAGCCAGCGTCAATGGTGGGCAAAGATGGGACTTCCTGCTAAACTTGACAACCCACTAGCAAAGACTCCTTATCAAAATAAATCAACTGATGTTTTTGGTCCTTTTCCTCTTGGCTTTTTGACATGATGACAATTATTGTACTGAGTCTAGTGTGCTGTCATAAATTATTATACTGAGTATGGTGAGGTGTTGTACTAGTTAGATGCTTTATTTGCATTATTGTACTATTAGTCTGAAAAAGTCAAAAATAATTGTACTAGGTGTCTAAAGTGTGTATAATATCTTTTTGGTCGTTTGTCCAACATTGTGCTTCTCAAATAGTATTAATTCCTCTATAAAAGAATGGGTCTTGATACTTGAAGAGCAGAATAGATTGGAGTAAGCTAAATAAAATTTCTAGTGTGTCTTAAGAATGTTTCTTCTAATTTTAAGTTTCACAATTCTATATATTATCTTGTTCGTTTTGCATTTTCTATTAACTTCAAATATTGAAATCACCTTCAAATCGTTATCTTTTTCATAAAATTTGAGTATACTCTGCAGTTATGTGAAAAGGATCATCTGCATCAGAAAAAATTTTATTTTCTTCATTCCTGTCTAATTTCTTTCCAGAACTTTGATCCTAAACGAAACAAGTATCTTATCATAAGAGGACACACTCTTGTAATTGCTCATAGTTGAGACTTATTTTTAGCGAAATCATACCTTAATAAAATACTAGCTTCAATCTGATATCAGAGTCATAACTTACGTGCTCTCTAGATGCAACTTGTAACATCGTAGTTGAAGTCAAATTTATCCTCCTATTATCGGCATTTTTTGCGAGTTTGAATTCTAGATTTGGGGTTGATTTAATTTAAATGTGTGTGAGTCAAAAATTGAAAATTTTCAAAGGGTACTTTAGGAAAATTCGAAACATGTGGTGGTCGACGGGTTCGGGCCTGGCCCACACAGAATAATAATATAGTAATAAATATTTTGTGGTTTGGTTGTTGGGAAAAGTAATCCCCCGTTTTGGTTTATTTAATTGTGAAGCACATGCAGCATATCGTGTTAGGTTACGGCTCCGACATAACTTTTTTAATTGTTTATTTGGTGCATTATTTGTTTTTATTTCTTTTCTTTTTATGTGTATTCCCTTATTTATATATTCACAAATATTTTGCATATATAATGTTTATTAGTATTTGAATATCAAAATTTATACATAAAAATACGAAGTTCGATGTTATTATAATAATTGACCACTTGACTTTTTATTTATTTGTATTCAATTAATTTTTATATGATTTCACCGTCTTATTTTTTATTATAATATCAATTTTTTGTTGAATAAAAATATAGAGCATGTTTTGTGAGAGATGAGTTGAGACGTTTTCAAATTAGATATTAAATTGCTATAAGTTTCTTCAAAAATGTAAAAGGACTCTGATTTACTTTTAAAATCTTAATATTATTTTAAAATTTTAATTATATTAATTATTAATATCGTATAATATTCCATAACTTATTTTATTCAAAAAGTTTGAAAAATTATTCTTAGAGTAAAAATTTAATCTTTTATAAGCTTTAAAAATGTGTTGAAGTATACATACTTTTTATGTTTTAAACAAGGTTATCACAATTAGGGACTGCTTTTTGCAAATAAATATACCCAAAAAAATTGTGTCAAAAATAAATAATAAAGTGACACATTGGGAGAAGTACTCTTTGCCTTTTACTTTTTCTCTCTTGTTTTTTAATAAAGGGCAACCGTGGGCCCCATGCTTTTGATTGTATCTAATTGCTTTGACTTTTAGATGTTATTTCGTGTAACTATGGATTAAAACTTGATTTGAATATGTTTATTAATGACAATTAGGTTATGGTATGTCTTTTTTAAATGTCATTTCAAATATATGGTCGGATGTCTCTCTTGTAAATCTTACACGTAAGTGAATAATAAGAATCATGCATTCAAGCAAGGATTTCTTTTCACTAATTAATTTGGTACAAATTTAAGTCTAATTTTTTGTTATGACCACTAAACATAGTCCACCAAGCTCTGGCCCACGTACGTGTCCTTTTTTCCTTCCTTGTTCTTTATTTTTTATTTTTAGAAATGCAGCGTGACTTAGGTAGAATGATTTAAATTCAAACATGTCGTAGTAGAAGGTTCTTGAATCAAATCAAACTTAAGAGTTTTTATGTCAATTTGAGAATTCTATTTTCGAATTTTGAAGTAAGACATCATGTGTGCATTCTATTTTGCAAAAAAACATCCTGGTTGGAGTTAAGGGTATTGGCTTCTGTAAATTTTTCGAACTAATGTAATATGAGATCAAATTTATTCAATTTGAAATTGAGTTCGAATTTATATATATAAAGGTGTCGAATTCAATTCTAATTGCATCTTAATTGAGATATTTATGCATCTAATGAGAGCCTAATTTTTGAAACCGCTCTCTCAAGCAATTCTTTTGTTGGCGGAGATTTTTTTTAATGATAAAAACATATCACTGATGATATCTGATTTGTCTTTCGTTGAAAAAGTTGATGTTCTTGAAATAATTTATAAGTTATAAGCTATTCTTTTTCTTTCACCCTTTGAGAAGTTTTTTTTACATAAAACTCTTCACCACATATGTATCGATGAAACAATACCTCAATATAGTTGATCTTAAAAAATATATGATGACTACAAACTTAATCATCGTCGACTGCGAAAAAAGTGAAGCATTAGGAGTAATTGTGCTGGTTTAACGGGAGCCAACGGGCATTTTTGTCATTGGGCCATGGGCTGCCTTGAACTCGCCCAACAGCTCCTTGTGGGACTGCTTGACCAACCAATTTGTCCTAATGTGTTTCTCCTGCGTCCATTCTCATTACTTCAAGTTGACATTGTACCCAAGAAAGGCACATCTAAAGTAGAGAAAAATATAAGTAAACCAGACGCCAGTTTAGTGTTTACTCTCCTAGTCGTACGATGAGTAAAAATTTAGTATGGATGTTTTTCAGACATTGTTACCTTTTTTGGTACCAAATCGAAAAAGAAATTCTCTCGATATGGGTATTTTAAAATATGGGCAACAAGGCCATTAACCAAATTCGTCTACCTGAAGAACTGAACGAGGGCGAATCCATTTTAATCCATAGTCTGGATTCCAATTTACTATGGCAAATAGGAATTTTTGTCGAGAAGTATTTGGTGTTCTTATTATTGGAGGAACAGTATCTAATCCTAAGAAAACTTGAAAATCGTTTCAACTATGATCTGTCATTGTATAATCAAATCCTTTCAAAAAAAAAAAAAAAATACATGAAGGTTTTTAGAACATTGTGTTCATGGAGAAAAATAGCGTTTGTTGGCTAACTCGAGTGGTGGCCCATTGAGCCAACCAGCCCAGTCATACACTTTTTGGCACAAGATTGGGCCTGCAGGTCCATTATCATATCTACAATAACAGTTGAAGCTTCTTTGAGAGCCATGAACAAATTATTGGCTAAGAGCACACCGCATCAACATGTATGATTTAGGAAGCACTAGTTGTCTATGTCATAATTTACACATAGCTGGTACTCAAACTTTGCTGGCCATAGCATGTATGTTCCAATGAAGGGGAGATTGTGATTTGTGATTACTCAAGGGAATATGTTTTGTTCCATGACCATGATAACAATGCCATGAGACATCAACATGTCATCATCAACAAACCATCACTAGGTCCACACTCATCAATACATGGTAGCATTTTCTCAAAACTTGCTTTGAATGTGAAAGAAAAAATTAAAATAATAGTACATTGTTAGAAAAGTAACTTTTCAACCACTTGTAGTTTAAATTTGTCTGAACAACAAAAGATATGATGAGTAGATGCACCCTCATTATTTATTTATTTATTTATTATTATGAGTTTGAGAGTATTTATTTGAGTTGATTTGAGGATTTAGGGTTAGGCTGATATTTACGAACGAAAATAATTTTGTATTGGGTTAATTGAAAATAATCGTTGATAGCTATTTAATGAAAATCCTTCAGTATTGACGGGAATAAAAATAGAGAGTAAAGATAGAAATTACTTAAAATTGCATACATCTGAATATGGTGGTATTAGACATTTATGGTGAGTGTCATTTGATAAATATATAATGAACGATGTAGCGTAATATGATCTGTATCGATGTCCATGGCACTCAATGATGGAGGTTAGTTTTGTCGGATTAATTGAATCCAATCCGATTACATAAAGACTTAGATCCTCATTTAGAAAGAATACACCCCATCATTTTGGAAATGACCATCTCCGACCTGTTGAAAGTAATATTAAAATGGGAAGAGTTGGTCGATAAACAATAGTCCCGACATATTTGTGAACATCTAAGTTGGATTAATATTTAACTTGTAAAAGTATAAAGTTTCCTTACTATAGTTATCATCTGTCATGAATCATGATAGATGGAATCACATAATTAGTTTCTCATTCACACTAAAAGACTCATCAAGAGAGACCCTGGTGATCAATATTGTCTGTCAACATCTATGAAGGTGGGTGGATTCATTAAGAAGGAAGAAGGAGACAGTTGCTAGCATCCATCAAGCACTTCAATGCTAATTCTCAAACCTTTCCTTGTATGCATGAGAGCCCCTTTCCTTCTCCCCAACCCCTTTTTCTTTATTGGTTGAAGGTGCTTTTTTTCCCCTTATGTGGTTAATTTGTACGTTGACTTTTGCTTATGGAGGTTGTTATTTGGTGGATTAAATACTTGAAATTAGCTATAATTACTCTCAAGATTGATATTTCATGCTTAATTAGAGTGATTATTTGCAACCCTCATTAATATTATCCCCATTTTGACATCTAACAGCTACGACATTAATTGTTTCTTGTAATAATTGATGTTCCCCATTATGTTTAATGGCTTAGTTGCTAGTAGATGGCCGGCCCCTACTCTCTCTCTACTCTTTTTTTTGCCCTTTAGATACATATATACATATAAGTAGTTCGTTCGAATTTTAACTCCTAACTTCCCCAATTATGTGAGAGATTTATGTCATTGAATGACACAAATCACTCGACAACCGACCTCTATTCGAATCATACGCATCAATACTACAATAAAAGAATAAATTAGTGACAAAAAAGTAAGTGACGATACAAAAGTTGTCACTAATTATGTATATTAAGTGATAAAAAATTTAGTTTTGTCATTTTAATGATCCTACAAACTAAATAGTGACAAGAATAGTGTTTAAATTGTCACTATAAATAATTTGTGACACATTTATAATGATAATAAAAATCTTATAAAAAATTATAGTGACAATATTTATTGTCACTATATGGGTGCCGCTAATTGTTAATAATGACAACTTAAAACATCAATTTTTATCACTATTAAGTCATATTGTTACCAGATAAAAGTTATTGTCACTTAAAAATTATTATTAGCGATAAGATAAAAGCCGTTGTTACTTAATACATGTTATTAGTGACAGCTATAACTTTGTCATTAATTTTATATTTTTTTTGTAGTGTAATATTATATAAAATTAGTATTGATTGAATAGTATTATTTTCGTCGAGTGCCTTATGATTTAATGGCATAAATCTCCCATATTATGTAGGACCAAATGGGCTCGTCATGTATATAAATATGTGCATTAAATGATTTTATATGTATTGTTTGTATAAATTAAAAATAAATGAAACAAAAACCTAATAATTTCTTAAAGTTTACATATTGATCAGCAACAAACAACAAAAAGTATAACAAGTATGAGAAAAACATAGTATATTCACTATTTTCACTTATCAATTTACACTGCCCTAACCGTTGGTATAATTAATGGATCCTTTGTTAGATCTTGCGAAAAATCAAAAGAATAACCGAAGCCGATGCCCATCTTGGGAAGAAACTAACCTAAAATCACCTCCAGAAATAAAAAGGAAAAGAAAAAGAAAAAAAAAGAAAAGAAAATCACCCATATATTATTCTCTTTAAGGACACCTTGAATTTCTACCTGGTCCTCCATAGTAGAAATAATTACCCCAAACTCTATTTATCCCTCCTCTTATATCATAACAATTCGGATGATCAGCCAAAACTCGAAGATTTGATAAAGGGATTAAGCTGTTATCCCAATCCACCACTTGGAGGTTTCGGAAATAAGATGCTTTTCCGAACCCTTCTCCTGCAAAATGCCCACTCCCCATTTGGGTTGATGTGTGGCCCCCCGAAGTTCGGCTATTTACAATTTCACCCCCAAATTGTACCATGCTTGCACGATCCCTAAGATGTGTAAATAGAAAAGATGGCCAATAGCCAACTAAAATCCCATTCCCAAACTCGAGCCACCAATTCCCATGCTTTGGATCCTACAAAACAATATAACGTTAGTTTTCTGAGAATACATCATAATGATTTCACATTTTTAAAGTTTTACAATCGTCGATTATAGAATTGAAGTAATAATATTTCATTCAACTGAATTGATCATATCGATGAAATTCAGAATTGAAGTAATAATATTTCATTCAACTGAATTGATTATATCGATGAAATCAAATTTATTCATATACGCAAACCCATTTTATTGTGATGCAACATATGCATGCTTTAATGGCAAAAAATTTAGTGTCAAGTGGAACTTTTAGAGCCCCTTTGGTTT
>JACGDI010000734.1:1033790-1052288 GCA_014898725.1 Jacaranda copaia
TATTTACGAACGGAAGCTCATTTTTGACTCGTACAAGACGGAGGTATAACTGATGAATGGTAAGTTTCTAACATGACGTCCGACCAACCATTTTTAGGTGTAAAAATATCATTATTAAGTGAGATGAAAGAATCCAAGGACTAATTTCAACTTTTCTTAAATAGTCAAAAAATATCATTATTAAGTGAGATGAAAGAATCTAAGGAATAATTTCAACTATTTTTAAATAGTCAATACATGTAATATCAAATAATTATTTAACTTAAATATTTTAATTTTTCAATAGTAAAGAAGATAATGAATCTTTACGTGCTATACCTTCTATTTGGATCAAGTGAATAAAGTGATGAGAAATGATAACACTCGATACATTGAATCTTGCATTTTAAAAAAAGATATTTCCTTTTGTGCGAAGAGACAGAAAGAACCCAGCTACATATTGAAAAGTACAGATATTATGTCTTTTTCTTTTTCTAGAATCTAGCACATGGGACCTCTTTTGTAGATGATTAAAAGATCATTTTATCCAAAAATATCCTTCCCAATCTTACAAGTTGACTGAGAAAGATAGGATGAGTAAATCTGGAAGAACTATCGTCTCCATATACCGTGGACCCGAAGGCGGGCAAACACGTTTTTCCTTTTCCCGACTTCGAAAAATCTAATCACATACTTGTATCATATTTCTAGAAGAAAAAAACACCAAAAAAAATTTCAATACTATCTGTGTGCTTGAAAACTTACACTAAAACTCATTCTTTTTCTTTTCATGGTTTCATGATGCACATCAAATTCTTTCTAATCAAACATAATTTTGATTTTCAATGAAAGAAATGAATTTTCCAGCTCTATGGATATTAACAGTAATTCTTGTCCGTGTAAGACAATCCTTTTGTGAACCAAGAGCAACAGAAGCAGCTCTAATATGCAGCAACAGGACAGCAGCAGATTCTGACAGGCAAATCTACGTAGCAAACTTCTTAGCAGCCATGGATTCTGTGACCCGACAGGTTTACAGGGAAAGATACGGAGCGGTCATAAATGGAACAGGAAATAACACAGTATATGCATTCGGTGAGTGCATGAAGGATTTGTCTGAGGATGACTGCAATCTTTGCTTTGCTCAGTGCAAGACACAAATACTAAGATGCCTCCCTTTTCAGAAACTAACTAAGGGGGGAAGGCTTTTCTATGATGGATGTTACTTAAGGTACGATGATTATATGTTTTTCAATGAGAGTTTGAGTTCTGTGGACAGAACAGTTTGTGGGGCTGATGATTTTGTTGGGACTAAGATTCTGTTTGAGGATAGTGTTTTGGAGTTGGTAAGGAATATGAGTGTGGAGGGGCCTAAGAATGATGGGTTCTTTACAGGGTCTGTGAGTAATGGGAATTTGACAGTTTATGGATTGGCTCAGTGTTGGGAGTTTGTGAATGGGAGTGCTTGCTTGGATTGCCTGGAAAATTCTGTTTCTAGAATTGGTTCATGCCCTCCAAAGGTGGAAGGAAGAGTGCTGAATGCTGGTTGTTATTTAAGATATTCAACGAAAAAGTTTTACAACAATTCTGGAAGTGATTCATCAAGTGGGAATGGAGGTAAATGACGTTTTTACAGCTTTTAACATAAAAAGCTAGCTTCTATTCTTGGCTTTGTCTATTGTAGGAATAAAGTCATCATGAATTACCTAATCTGATGAAAACCTAGGTGGATTTCATCGACGTGCGACTATTCTAGCTTCAACTGGTGCTGCTGCTGCTTTTCTGTTGTTTGTGGCCATGATTTCATTATTTGCAAGGAAGAAAATTCTAAGACAAAGAAGGGGTACACCTGAATTTGGTCTCATATCTTTGTTTTCATTTAGACTTTGAGACATAATCTAACAGAAATTATTCTCCTGATGCAGAGAAGAAGAAATTTGGAGCATTTTTGGCCATAGTTAACAGGTCCAAAATCAACTTTTCATATGAAACTCTAGAGAGAGCTACAAATTACTTTCATAACTCCAATAAATTGGGGCAAGGAGGTTCTGGTTCTGTTTACAAAGTATGTTTTGTTACAGAGTTTCTTCTTTTACTTGAAGGAAAAACATCCTTTTTAGCCCTGAAGCTAATCTGTTTTCCTTGTTTCTGTCGACTAACAGGGTATATTACCAGGTGGCCAGGTTGTTGCAGTAAAAAGGCTTCTTTTTAACACAACACAATGGGCTGAAAATTTCTTCAATGAAGTTAATTTGATTAGTGGAATAGATCACAAGAATTTAGTGAAGCTCTTGGGTTGCAGCATTACAGGACCTGAAAGCCTTCTTGTCTATGAATACGTCACAAACCAAAGCCTTCATGATTACCTCTTTGGTAATCTCCCTAATTTAACTCCAATTTTTAGCTGATCTTTTAGCATTTCCGCTCTCATCTAATACTTCTCAGCTTCATTTTCTTGAATGATCAGTCAGAAAAGATGTTCCCCGGCTAGGTTGGGAAGAAAGGTACAAGATCATATTGGGGATTGCTGAGGGTTTGGCTTATCTACATGAAGAATCAAATTTGAGGATAATACACAGAGACATAAAACTGAGCAATATACTGCTAGATGAGGATTTCACACCAAAAATTGCTGATTTTGGGCTTGCTAGATTATTCCCAGATGACAAAACTCATATCAGTACTGCCATTGCTGGCACTCTGTAAGCAATTTCTGTCCCTTTTGCTTCCTTTGACCATGTTTAACACAGAATTAACTGCAGAATCAAGAAAAACTCACTTAATGGTTATCAAGGGCTTTTATATTACATAATTCATCCAGCAGTATAAAAAGTATCTTGGAGCTTAGTTCAGACCCTCTTTTCCAATTGATGTTTCACTCAATTATGTTCTGCTTATAATGTGCAATTATTATAGCTTTTCAATTCTACACGGCTTGAAACTAATTAGTCCTAAACCTGCAGTGGATACATGGCTCCAGAATACATAGTCCGTGGAAAGTTGACAGAGAAAGCTGATGTCTATAGTTTCGGGGTTCTTGTTATTGAGGTTGTCTGTGGCATGAAGAACAATGCTTTCACTCAAAGTTCTCACTCAATCCTCCAAAAGGTATCTTTCTTGCACGTTATTCGTTATGTACTCTCTTGTTTTGTCAAGTGCTATTTAAAGTAGCTTTTATTTCATTCTTTCCTAGGTATGGAACCTCTATGAGGTGGGAAAGTTAAGTGAAATGGTTGATTCCTCAATAAAGGGAAAGTTCCCAGAAGAAGAAGCATATAGGCTACTTCAAATAGGTCTTACCTGTGTGCAGGCAGCTGCAGAACTTCGTCCATCCATGCCCACTGTGGTGAAAATGATTACTGGGAAACATGAAATTCCTCAGCCAACACAGCCACCGTTTCTCAACTCCAGCAGTACAGATATCAGCACACCTAATCTGCCGGGTACTTATTTTGCAGAGTCCTATGTTCTGACAGAATCATCTGCAGCTGAAATTACAGATAGCCGCATTCAAGCAAGATAAATCAGTTTGACAGAATATTTCACATCTTACTAATTCAGGCAATGCCAGGTTCCTCAAATTAGGAGATGGTCTATATATGTTTATATTCTTATAGTTTCGAAGGGAAGTAGATGTAGTTAAAGAATATAGTTGATGAGTGGAGCAATTTAAAATTCTTTCTCACAAGCAAAAACAAATTCTCTCAACAAAGTATGAACGTTAACTTAGTTCAATATCCTAAACATATCTCCTTTGAGTGTTTTCCAATGGATTGATGGCAGCCAACTAATTGCCCTGAGGCAACGCATCTCCTGGCAATCCTTTTATGCACCATCATACAAACAAGATTGGCTCTCAGCTGGACACAAAACTGAGATCAATGGATTGGGGATATGAATCTCAGCAATTTGTCAAGTTAAATTCATAATTTATCCATTAGATTTGGCCTCAAAAGCGGTATCAACATCAGATACATATTTTTTTAGCAAATTAACAACCTAGTCCATCTGGGAGACGGCTTTCAACCCCAGTGAAGTTCTTTTGAATAACTAATAATCCAGGCTGGTCAAAATCGGATGGTGCGAAGCAGAAGATGGATCACAATCTTCACACATGTAATAACAATCAAATATAACAGAAAATAGAAGAAATTTATTCCCTCAATGAGAAACTGCAGAAATTGGGGGACTTTTTCCATGTGGAGAATTACATAAACAAGTTTGGCCTGGATGCTTTGTAAGTCGTCTTCAGCTTTCTGGTTGGTGGCCTAACCTTCCTGAACACCAAGGGGAACTTGATCTTAGAGTCATGGAATTGCTTGGTACTTTCCCTCTTGCAAAGCTTAGCAGGGACAGTGGCTGTCTTAATGATTTGGATGCAATGATAACGGACCCTATGACGGGAAGCCATCTCATTATACATCTGCTCAACAGCACCATTCAAGGTGGTATCTCGGTACTCTTTGTACATGTTGTGATAGCCGGTTCTACTTTGATATCGCAACCAGATACCATAGTTCTTGATTGTGGTTGGATTCTTCTCAAATATCTAGGCAGAAACCCAAGTGAAAGAATCAATAGAGATAATCTAAAAGGTGAACCTCAATGCAACATGAAGCAACATTAAGGAAAATCCACGTTAATGTAACTGATGCAGATTTATAAATATGACGCAGAGTCCAGACCAAGTAAGTAAACCAGACCTTGTAAGTGATGAAATAAACATTGAACAAAATAGAGAATTAGCAAAAACTGATAATCAATAATCAAAGATTGTCAACACCTATCAATCAACACAGCAAATAAGTATCCAATTTCAGAACACAATGACTTTTTCCAACACCTGATGCAAGTTAACATCCCTGTCAACTGGAAACCTAAACCTTCCAAATACATATAGGAAACATTTAACCACGGGCAAGTTTCAATTTCTATATTAATTCTGTCTAAAAAAACTCGGCATGCTATGTGAATACAGATGCACTATCATCAAGGGCAATTTACAAGTTACATGTTCAATGTAGCACATTTAGAATCCTGTCATGCTAATATCTTAATCTAGCAGCAATCAACTCATAGAAGCATATACCTAGTACCAAGAACCAGAGATTTTTGAGATAACTTACCTCATTGATAGCAAGAACCTGACCATTGCTCTTTTTCACCTTCTTAAGCTTCCTCAAGAAGTACCTTCACACATGAAAATCAATCAAGAAACATAAGCACCTGTCCAAGTATTGCAAATAAGTAACATTTAAGTATTACCTATACTATGTTGTAGCATTCAGTTAAGCTACAACGTAGAAATCTCAAACAGGGCAGAAATTTTGAACTGTTCCTGAACTAGCTTAAATATTCAGCAAGATAAACTTAAATAAGCAACCCAGCGATCAGAGTACTTTAAGAGGTTTTGTTTTGAAACAACAACAGTACCAAAATTTGGACTTGGCGCGGACTTCATTGGTAGCCCAAAGCTTCATGCGGTAAATCTTTGGATGCTCCTCCGTCTCCGTCGGCAGAGCTCTCCCCACTACCTGGTACTGATGGAACTGCACCAAGTACAACAGAAAGAATAAATCTCACTGGAGATCAAAATTCAAAAACCTTAATTTCACCAATCAATCAAGACAAAGGCCACACATCAACACATGCGTACCCTGTAAGTCACCATTTCCGATCAATCTGTTTCTCTGGCTTCTCTCACCGGTTGCGGATGTGGAAGCGCAAAAATTAGGGCTTTGTGATTTATCAAAAAACCCTAATAAAATGGCTCTTACTGGCTATTGGGCCCACCAAGCACTCGTATTTCATAATGGGCTCAATTTTACGCTGCTCATCTCTTCTTTGTTGGCCTTTTAACAACAGAGTTTGTCTTGGACTCTTAATAAAATTTTATTACATCAAGAGCCATTAAAAAATTCGTCACTCAAAATAATATATTTTTATGCACAACATGCACATTAATAGTTTGTTAAAATTTATGTCAAATCTCTCATTTCTATATGTAGAATAGGTGTACAATTGAATCGAGCCAAGCTGAGTCGGGCCGAGTTTGGACAAAATTTTCAAGCACAAACTTAAGCTTAACAAGCTTAAAATTTTAAACTCGAACTCAGCTCGACAAAAATTCAAGCTCGGCTCGATTGGACTCGATATGGCTCGAATTAACAAATGAATTGTAAAAAAACTGCAAGCTTAAGCTTTAGTTCGAGTTCAAGCTCAAACTTGAAATAAAAAAATAGTAATATAATATATATTTATTAATAAAATAAAAAATAATATTTAATTATATACTAACTCGCGAGCCTTGAGCTTAAATGTAGATGACTCGAGATAGACTCAAATTAAAACTCAAGCGCGGTTTATAAAACTTATGAGCCAGTTCAACTCATTTGCACCCCTAATTTAGAGGAAATACCATTAAACCAATTGATCACTTAAAATAATATTCAATTTTAGGATTGGGTATTTTAAGTAAAGGGGCAACCAATTTATGGCTTTGGAATGGATGTGAATCAAATACATCTGAAAGATAAGCCATCAGAGACACAAATAAGAAGAATACAATTTGGGAATAAATAGAGTGTATTAGTACAAAGAGCCTGTGCCTCAATGCAAGGACCCAAAAACCTACCAAAAATACATATGAAACTAGGGACTAATAAACCAAAGCAGCTCAACTCAACGGACCTCTTTAATCAAAGGCTTCCCTATTCTTTTTTTCTCCTCCTCCAATCTTATACTGCTTCTTTTACTGTTTGCATATTCCATTGCAGAAAACTTCTCCGTGTTCACAATGGCTGCCAAGGAAGACCAGGCTTCAGACGGCTGCTCATGAACCCAACACATAATGAAGTAAATTTTCCTCTCAGCAGACTTAAACTTGCTCTTAAGTTCTGCCTTTTTCAACTTCTGCAGTTTCTCCGTCTTAAGCTCTCTTTCAGCAGTCTGAATTAGCTTCTGCGTATCATATACTAAGCAGACTAAAGCAACACCTCCAAGATAAAGTACATGAATTAAATCATCCATAAGTGTCAACCCAAATTGCCAACCACCCATATGCCGATATGATGGAGAGCATGTTTGCTCCAAGCAATGTAATAAGGCTTCCAACACAGTCTCAGGTTGTCCTCCTTGACCCAAAACAGAAGATACACTCAGCAAGACCATTGCTGATTCCAAGGGGTCTGCTTTCCAGTCCCCATTGTAAAGGCGAAGGGTGAAGCAGTAACTGTATATAATATCAACAAGGTGGATTGCTAATAGTGGAGATGGAGCAGATGCAGTGAGTTTACTAACTGGAGGAAGGGGAGTTTCGGGTCCTGGGGGTATGTCATGCAATTGATCATTGTCTGCATCATTTTCTGATGCTCCCGGCTCATCTTTCACAATTGATTGGACTAGTTGGGTTCCATCAGCGCTAAGTGATATGTATTTCGCTGAAGGCTTTAACCACCATGGATCCCACGGTTCAATTAGTTTGCTGAGCTCTCCGGAGGCAATAGCTCTCTGGAAATGTTTCTTTTCTTCAACAGATAAGTCATGGAGACTTATCTGACCACCTACCAAAAAGGAACAAAATTTTAGTCAAAATGAAAGATAATACTTAGTTCAGGACAAGGTTTGGTTTCACACAGGGAAACCAAGTGTTGCATATAGCATACCTGAAAGAATTTTTTGAACAGTCCCCTCTGACAAAGATGAATCCGACTCTGAAACATTATGGAAGTTAGCGAACAACAAGAGGAAATTATGATAAGCAAGACAACTACACATGAACTTCGAAGGCTATCTTAGTAAAGAATACACGAGCTATACTAAAACTAAGAGCCCATTGGATCAGATAATGAGACTGAAAAGTCATTTGAATTGATCAAAGAGTTTGGACAACTCAAACAAGAGATTAATTAATGCTCCCAATTATAATCCACTCAAAATGCAGTTACAGACCACTTAAAACAGCATGCTAATTGAACTAGAATAGTGATAACATGGAGAAAATAAATCTAAGTCAAAATCATGGTAAAAAACAAAATTTATGTATGAAACATGGACAAATTAACATAAATAAACTACATAAGATTGGGAAAAAAATACTTCTTTTTAGCTTTTCTTTTTTCTGAAAATCTACCATCACCACACCCTTTATACAGAAAAGCTATTTATGAAGCAAATTTGCTCTCTAAATATCTAGAAACAGAAAAGCTTAAGTTCAATAATCCGGATGAGTAGAAAATGCACATTCAGAACATAGCTTTTGTTTGCATGGTGATGCACAAAACTTTATAGTGGAAAATTACTGATAGAGAATTAGAGATACTGATGTGTCTGATCAACATACCCTCTTCATCCAAGGTACTTGCTTCCTCTTCCTCATGGAATCGTTCAAGTATTTCCAACATTTTAGATTTGCTTTCTTCTTCAGGTTGCAGCTGTTGCAGTTCTTCCATTACATTCTCTCTCATAAAAGACTCAGTACAGCGAAGACTATGAGACTGCAAAAAATAACACGAGCAAATATCATTAACACAACAAGGCAGGGAAGAGAAGAAAGAGTACTTTAAATACTATCCATTTTCACTTATATGCACACTTTAACACATTGTTGAAACTCACTGGAAGAGACAAAAAGAATTGAAGGATCATTTGGAAGCATCCTAGTGCCTATGCTACAGAATCAAAATCTAGTAACTGCTTACAGAAATTTCTGAGCATATAGAAACAATTAGTTACCTTGTAACAATGCAGAGAACAATACCGAATATTACACCGAGGGCAGGTATATTGGGAAAATTGCTTTTCACATCTGCAAAAAGTTCAAATAAACTAAACTAAATAAAATGACTAACACTAGGTTGATCAATAATTGAGTATATCAGAAAACAAATGGCAACATAATTTAGCTAACTAGTGTCAAGTTCAATATTTGTACGTATTTAATCAGTGTACTCATAAGATACAGTTTGGCACATACCTCTGTAATATCCAGAACTTCTACATAGCTTTACATTCTAGATGAATCCCAACAACTAATTTATCAAGAATACACAAATCTTCGATACACACATAAATAGGTTACATTAACCATTTACATTTTGACATTCTGTTCCTGCACCATAATAGAGATCTTCTATACGTACAAGTTACAACTTAACCTGAATCTGAATCATCGTGAGCACATTTATACATACTATGCACACCTCAACTAACCCTTTCTTGAATAAGTAAAAACACAAACTTCAACAAAACTCAAATTGAGCTAACATAACAGTTCTAACAAAATCTTTACACTAAGAAGAATCAATTAGCGCACTAAAATCAATTACACAAGATAAAATAATAAAATTATTTCAAAAAGTAGCAAGTGGGCAGAGCTTACACGCGGCAAATTAAGCGGGAGCTGGAGTTGAAATCCGACGGTTTGGAAGATGCCTCCAAGGTAAATATATTTTCCGACATCTCAAAAGCCCAGAAATTGTTGGGAATTTATACAATTATTTGAAAAGATTACAATTTTCGATTCCGGGCGGCGAAGAGGGTAATGCACTGTGACGGAGGCGGCTGAAGGGGGGCGGATTACAATATCCCACGAAAATTTTCGTTAAAATTGTGAACTTGAGAACTGAATCCGGCGAGTGGCTGAGGTTTCAAACGAGGCCACTAGAAACACCGGGGACGTTATGTTATTGGATTGATGGGCCGGGCTTTAATTGGGCTCAGCAGCTAAATTAACTCAGATATAAAATAATAGAAAAGGAATTATCAATAATATGATAATTGTTGGAATTGTATAAATTTATTACTTTTATTATTAATGCTACTATTTGTAATTCATGTTAATGCTACCATATTTATAACTTTTATTATTAACTAAATAGAGTATTCTTCAAAATATTAATAAATAAATAAAATAAAATAAAAACTCTAAACTTCAATTTGCAAACTCTTCGCGAGATAAATCAACTTCAACCCATTAAAAATTAAAATTAAAATAAATACGTTAAATTTGTGAATCAATTCAAAATACTTTAGACATTCTTTTAGACATTACACTACAACATTCTGCAAATTACACATGTGATGTTCGGTGAAAAAATATTAATGACTTATAAATTTCGAATTAAAACAATAATCTATTTTAGAACGTTGTGAAAATGAGATCCCAACTTTTTATTCCTTTAATCTTGATCAAGTACCAAAGCAAAAGCATGTTATCATAAGTGATTGAGCTTACTTATTCAATTTATTATTATTACTTCCTTAGAATGTATAATCATACAACGCCTTTGTAATTAATTTCTAGCTTTTGACGTAATCAATGATCCTTTTAAGCTGTAGTAATCGGACTTGTCAACGTGCTTTATCCTTAAGGGACATCAACCGTCAAAAACGACCCCACTTGTCAAGACCAAGGAGACTGAAATTTAGGAGGCTCGTAGATTGAATTGATTCGATCTAAATTATATAATATTTTTTGAGTCGATTTAATTTTTATTGTAAATTTAATTTAATTCAATTCAATTTATTTTAAATCAGTTTGAATTGAATCGATTATTCAAAATTTAATTTTTTTTAAAGTAAGTAAAAATAATGTCATTTGACAATAGAATTAAAATAAATTAAGTAAGAACGTTTAAATTATAAAATTATTTAAGTACACAAGAAGTTAATAATAAACACAATTCATAAATTTATCAAGTTTTAAATTTAACTTCCAAAAGAGCAATTACAAAAGTAATTGGCCAACAACCAAAGAAGAAGTTGGGACCAAATTACAGCCTCCAATACAACACATGTTCGAATCTTCAATTCAACAAAACAAAAAAAATTAAAGTGGCCAAGGAAATTCCAACAAAGACTATCCTCGTTAAGAATCACAATGGCAACAACAAAAACATCCAATACCTTCAGCAACCTCCAAGCATAATCAGTTTTCGAGGGTTGATGCACCAACTGAACATGTCCAAAATTTACATAAAGAACAATTAAATCTAAACAGAATAAGTGTAAAAATAAATTTAAGGTTAACACTTTACACTTAAAGGTTTAATTTTATTTAAATATATTTATGTATTTTTATAATTAAAATATATATTTTGATATTATTAGTATATAATTAATTCCGTTTGAATTAGATCGATTTTTTAAGTCCAAATTGAAAATCAAACCAAATTTATCGGTTATAAAAATATAAATCCAATTTATTAAAAAAAATAATTTTAATCAATTTTCAATTTTTTGGATGATTCATCACTTTGTTTTTTCTTTTAATTGGATTGAATTTCAACACCCCACTGAACCGAAGCAATTTCCCCAGGCTGCTTCAAAGTCTTTTTCAATCTTCAAAAGTCTGAAAAATCATGGAAATACGTCCGTATTTAACTCCCCATTTTCTTCTTATTTTCTTCTGTTATACAGTAAAACACAGGATTATAACTTTGTGTTCTTGTAGTCAATTATCATCAACGCTCTCTCTCTTCCCGTCGCTGTTCCTGTGAAACAAGTCAAAGGTCGCCGTATTCACCTGGGAATACCACTTTCAGGTGCCATGTGAAGAAAAGGGGTAAGAATTTGTAGTTTTGACGTTTTCTTGGTCATTTTCTGCCCCGAGTCTCGGTGGGATCATGAAAATGTTTTGCACGAGAAAGAGAATTGAACTCAACTGTAAATTATGCTCTCTTTTTCCCTTTTTGAATCCTAGAATTCTGTCTCCGAAACAAGTACTATGTTTCTGAGATGTGTTGTTCAGCTTATGTTGTTCCGTTGATTCCATTCAAGCATTTTGCTTGCTTTAATTATTCAACTTGCTGTAGTCCAATGATCATGTATAGATGCAGATTAAAATAATCTAAAGTTAACAACTGGTCTTTCGTGTTAGTTTTGAATAACCCGAGATTAGTTCGAAGACTAATTCAGAGAACTTTTAGATTGTCAAAAGCATTAGGTGTTGATTATGATAACCTAAAGACATTCTTGGAATAAAAAAATACCTGCAACCTCAGTGTCTTTTTCTGTATTCTCTGAAATTCAAAGTTGAACAGGAAAAGTTCTTAGTGGTTGAAGTTTGATGCTCTCTTCATTGTTTTCTGTTCTTTCTGAAATTCTTCTAACTGATCTCTCTTGTAATAGAAAATTGAGGAAGAGAGAGCTAATCATGATGAAGAAAGCTATGATCATTCTTCTGGTGATTGTGCTATTACCAGATGGATTACTTGCAGACCCAAGATCTCAGACTGTTAAGTTCATGTGTGGAACCCAACTCGAGCACAACACCAGCCTTTTTGTCCCAAACTTTGTTGCCACAATGGAAAACATAAGTGTCCAAATTCGGACATCAGGCTTTGGTGCAGCAGCAACCGGCTCGGGACCAGACACTGATTATGCTTTAGCCCAGTGTTATGGGGATCTCTCTTTAGCTGATTGTGTTTGGTGCTATGCTGAAGCCCGAACGGTTCTCCCTCAGTGCTATCCTATGACTGCTGGGAGGATTTATCTTGACGGCTGCTTCATGCGGTCTGACAATTATAGTTTCTTTCAGGAGTTTACTGGTCCAAACGACCAGGCTGTCTGTGGGAATAAAACCCGACAGGATTCAGCATTTCAAGCATCAACAAGGCAGGCTCTATCACAAGCAGTTTCTGCTGCGCCTAACAATAATGGGTATGCCCGGGCTCAGGCCGGGACGGCAAATGAGTCGGTTTATGTTTTGGCCGACTGCTGGAGGACGATAAACGCTAGTGCTTGCCAGGCCTGTCTGCAGAATGCGTCTGCTTCCTTGTTGGGATGCTTACCTTCGTCCGAGGGTCGGGCGCTTAACACAGGGTGTTTCATGAGGTATTCGGACATCAATTTCCTTAATCCTATACCTGGGAATGGAAATTCAAGAGGTAAAAATGTATTCTTTTCTTGTTTGCTTTCCATTTCTTGTTTTGGTTTCCACTTCTGACTTTCTGATGTTTACTTCTGCAGGAAGGGTTATCGTCATTGTCATAGCAACTGTTAGTGCAGCAGCTGTTTTCATAATTGGAATCTTCATTGGATTTTATATGTGGAAGAACAGAACGATTCAAAAGAAGAGAAAAGGTAGACTTTCTCCATCTCAAGAATTGTCAGCATTTTGAGGCCAAATTCATCTGTCATTTTCTTCCTGGTTCAGGTGATGCGGAGAAACTAGCGAAAACACTTAATGACAGCAGCTTAAACTTCAAATATTCCACCCTTGAGAAAGCCACCGATTCTTTTGATGAAGCCAACAAGCTTGGGCAAGGTGGATTTGGAACCGTTTATAAGGTCACCTTTTATAAAATGCCAAATTACTTTATATCTATGCATATTGGTTAACTGAAAAGTTAAACTTACTGCAGGGAGTTTTTCCGGATGGAAGAGAGATTGCTGTCAAGAGGCTTTTCTTTAACAACAAACATAGAGCAGGAGATTTCTACAATGAAGTGAACATTATAAGCAGTGTGGAGCACAAAAATCTAGTCAGATTGTTGGGTTGCAGTTGCTTAGGACCCGAAAGTCTTCTTGTTTATGAATTCTTGCCAAACAAGAGCCTGGATCGCTTTATCTTCGGTAAGAATGATCAAACACCAAGTTTCTGGTTTCTAAATTAGAACCATTTTTAGATTACTGGTGCAAACTGTGTTCAATGGGTGACAGATCCAAGCAAAGGGAAAGGATTAAACTGGGAGAAGAGATTTGAGATAATTATAGGAACAGCGGAGGGGTTGGTGTATCTCCATGAGAACACAAAAACAAGAATTATTCACAGAGATATAAAAGCAAGCAATATCCTCTTGGATTTCAGGCTCCGGGCTAAAATTGCTGATTTTGGGTTGGCTAGGTCTTTCCAAGAAGATAAAAGTCATATCAGCACAGCTATAGCAGGAACATTGTAAGTGTATATATATATGTATTTATATCTGTTACCCTTTTGCCAGTAGTTGAAAGGGAAAGTTCACAAGAGGCTATCTTTATTCATTCTCCTGATAAGCCTAATGTTCAAATCATAAGGCACGATTTGATCAGATAAATTTTCTTGAATTTGCAAATTTGCAGAGGATATATGGCCCCAGAATACCTAGCCCATGGCCAGTTGACAGAAAAAGCAGATGTCTATAGCTTTGGTGTACTTTTGCTGGAAATCGTCACAGGTAGACAAAATAACAGAAGTAAAACATCCGAGTACACAGACAGCTTAATAACTATTGTAAGTTCAAAATCCTTTCAATCTATTTGATTCTATTGATCAGCAGTGGACCTTCCAATCTTTTGTAACTGAAGATTATTTTTGGATGAATCAGGCATGGATGCATTTCCAGCAAAGAAGAGTAGAGGAGCTTTTCGACCCAAATCTGATGCTACATAATTACCACAACATTAATGTTAAAAACGAGATTTTAAGAGTGGTTCATGTGGGACTCTTGTGCACCCAAGAAATCCCTTCTTTACGACCATCCATGTCTAAGGCACTACTGATGCTTGTAAAGAAAGAAGACCTTCCTGCACCAAGCAATCCCCCTTTCATAGATGAGAAAACCATGGAACTCAACATGAACGAAAACCTGTCTGCGCCCCTCAATTATGGCAACGCTGCTTCAGTTGCCAGCATTTCCCAGAGTATTTTCTTACCCAGGTGAGGTTTAAAGCTGGCTGTTTGACAGACTATAGTCTAGGTCTTAGTTTTTCTACCAGGGAACCATAGGATCCTAAAGAGGTAACTAGTGAAGAGTTGGGTGTAAAAATAAATCCAGTCACCATGTGTAAGATATGCTCACACAGAGACAATAAGGGCTTCTTTTTTCAGCTGACTTGAGTATTTCTTCAATTTAATTTTTCTTTTGATACACAACACAATCACTGGAAAGGAATTTTTTAAAATATCTTATTCCAGCACAACATACAGCAAGCGCCCAAAGATACAAGAAGTTTATATACTTCAGGACATAAATGCTAAGGGACTTATGTTTGTAGGAGGCTGCTGTAATAGATTATAGTTTAACCAATAAGGTCTATTGCATCAGCTGAACTATCCGTTGCAAAAAGCCAGAACATGAAACTGCACCTGCCTTCGGAAGAAGCAGATGGGGGAAGGGACGTTCCTAACGGGTGGCTACCAAATTTCCCATGATTCCTGCAGAAATCTCATAGCGTTTGACCTCACAAAAGCCTGCTTCTAAGCTTCTCCAACTCATCTCATGCATCCAAACATGTGCAAGTCGTTAAATGAAAGTTTTATATGCCATCAGATCTGTTTTGCCTCCTGATGATGCATCTTAACTCAATAAATCAGGTGTATATAGCTACAGGAAAAAGAGAAAACACCTGTCACAAACTCCCTGATTGAGTTGTTCAAGAAACTATACTTATTTCCCAGGCCATACGCACTGGCAGTAGGAACGAACCACTACAAAGTCACACAATCAATCCTGAAAAACAGATTTGTGGATGTAACTTCAGGATATATCTTGTTAGTAAGTTAAATCTGTAACTTCATATGCACATTTCGAACAGCAAACTGAAGTTAAAATGGTGTCTTGAAGACCACCAGGAATATACATACAAGGTTTACCAACGATCAGAGGACAAGATGAGATATTTAGAGTTAAACAATGAAATTCCAGACAAAAAAGTCATTTTCCTTCTTTGTCCAGTTATAGATCAAGTCAAGAAGGGGAGAAGTGCATGCTTTCTCAATGGAAATATTCTCTTCAGCTTGACAAAAAATCTGACAATTCCATATAGAAGTGGAACATCATTTCAAAGGCCTAAATGGAAATGAGAGAACGGAAATGTCAAACTAGAAAATTCCGACCGCTAATGCAAACCTGGATTGTAGAGATTAATGGGCTAGTGCTTTTGTTGAAGTCAAGAGCAGATACTTTCGAACCAGGTTTGAGAACTCAATATATCTGCTCCAGAGCTTTTTTCCTATCTACTACATTTCATAACCCATTGCCAATGGTTGCAGCATCAAATGAGGAATCAAAGAATGGTAAATCAAGTGCATCTCCTTCAATCCACCTATGATGTGTCAAATCTTATGAAGGGAAAAAGTTATTATAACTTAAAATTTCAGGGCTTTAAGTAGGGGATAAAGTTTTAAGGGAAAGTTTGGTGATGTAACTGCCTTCTATTTTGCAGCCAAGTAGGGGACAAATCAGGCATAAGTTATCATGCTTAATGTTCTTGTAGCAGGCCTTTGATCGTTGGTGCTTTTGAGATGCAGCAATTTGCATAATGACACCTTTGAGAAATCAACAGCAATCACCTATGCAATTGCCACCCCCATATGATTGAAGAGAACGAAGTCAATGGGGTCAGGTTGATGCCACCAAAAAATAAAATTAAATCAACTACAACAGCAGCAGCAGCAGCAACAGCAACAGCAACAACAAGGTACTGAAGGCCAAACCTTGCCATTACTTCCCAACTTTCTCAGACAACAGAAAATCCAAATCTCCACTTCCACAACACACATCCAACACAGTATCTCCTTCTTTTGCTCTGTTGCATAAATTCAATTTACTAATCTTTACTTCCCAAAACAGGCCAAAATTGGACTTAATAAAATAACCAATGGCATTGATCATTGCATAAATCAAGTTCATATCAATGATAACGAAGACAACAAAAAAAGCAATAATTGGATTGATCGGGTACCACAGACCTTTTCAAATTTGAACTGAAAATGCTATTGAAAGTTCTCATAAAACCATGATTCCAGTTCTGAAAAAATCGTTAGTCCTTAATTGGATAACAAAAGATTCAATCTTTAACTACAGAAGGATCACAAATGTACACATAAAACAAGAAGAAAGAATACCGACCTCTAACCACAAGTAAAACATTAAAAACATCAAACAACAGCATATAGATAAATCTTGAAATACAAATACAATACTTCTTTCCCAATGAATATCCTTTCGCAATAAGCAAGAGTAGGGGGACAGAAAAAATAACCGCTCCAAGAAACAGTCATCCTCTTCCATATTCTATGCCTCCCGAAACTAAACAAGTCATTCAACTGCAAAAACAACCAAGAGAAAAAGGTAAATTTTATAAGAAAACAAAGCCCATTTGACAGAACGATGAAATCAGAAGCTTGAGCTCAAGAGAGATATTATTTATGTGAAGATAAAGCTTGGAAAGGTGGAAGTGCTCACATATCATAGACAGGGACAATGTGGTCAAAAAGCGCCTGACGTTGAACGGCACACCGAACAGGTCTAAGAATTGATCGGGATTCCTGCCGACGTCGCCCGACGGTTATGCAGGGAAGAGAGAATTGAATTGCAGCCATTCTATTTTCAGTTTTTCATGAAACTCATTTTTGTTCCATGGACTGAGTTTTATAACATGAACAGTTGGAAGATTGCACGTGGACAAACTCATAGGTAATCGTGGAATAGATTTGACCCAATGCACCTTTAAGGTCAACTACGACCAACTTATCATGGAGAGATCCATCTAAAAGCTTCAATTAGAAGAAATTGTTGCAAGTTATTTGGTGCGAGCATGGATGATTAAATTCATTGTTAAATATAGGATGTTAATTTATAACTTAATGAGTCAATAATAATAGCAGCAAGGAGTGTAGTAAAATTTCTCGATACGATAATGTGAGAAATTTTTTTGAAGACGATTCCTATATAATTTTTACAAGAATTAGAGAAGCATCTATATATAAAGCACTGTATCCATAAAATTGCTTGCCACCTAGACTCAACCATCCATTCCAAGTTTAGAAACTTAAACAATAGTACCCTGATCAAAGAGCTAACGAAGGGGATGATTGGAATAAATAGTCTACTAGACGCGGCTCAATTACTGGAGACTCTTGAAATAGTTGAAGTAAGAAGTTCCCAAGCGAGCATATTGTGGGAACCATCAAGCACATCCGACAAGGATTAAGAAGTTAATTTTATTTAATTTTAATTTTTAAGTTATTTTGAATTTGAATTGAGCTGACTTAAGACATCAATATATAATTTAATATTATTTTTTATCATAAATTTATACTATATTTATATTATTTTCTTTCGAGCATATAGTTGTTTAAAACTTGATAATTTGAGCTTACTTAAATTTAATCAGTCTTTGAATTTTCATCAAGTTGAGTTCGAGTTCAATATTAAATTTGTTGAACTCAAACTTAATCTATATATATTTTGAACTCAAGCTCAAAAATATTTACCAAATGCAATTCCATTATACTTCTAGTCGCATACTTCTAGTCGCATATGAAGGCCAAGTAAAATGTAATCCCGTAATGTATATTGGTGATAAAAAATTTGCCTCCTAAAATGATAAAAACCAGACAAATCATATGTGAAGGCTAAGTAAAATATTATTCCACAATGTACATGGTGATAAAAATTTGTGTCCTAAAATGACAGGAGCCAAACACGTACATGACTTCATGAGTTAAGAGTCTATGTCATAAATCATAATCTTGTACTTGTTAGTCTTGCTGGGCCACGGCCCATCACATTTCCAGAGGGATGGCCCAAAGTG
>JACGDI010000734.1:1069060-1119019 GCA_014898725.1 Jacaranda copaia
CTAATCATTTCAAAGGCCTAAATGAAAATGAGAGAATGGAAATATCGAACTAGAAAATTCCTACAGCTGATGCACACCTGGATTGTAGAGATTAATGGGCTAGTGCTTTTGTTGAAGTCAAGAGCAGATACTTTCGAACCAGGTTCGAGAACTCGATATATCTCCTCCAAAGCTTTTTTCCTATCTACTACATTTCTTAACCCATAGCCAATGGTTGCAGCATCAAAAGAGGAATCAGAGAATGGTAAATCAAGTGCATCTCCTTCAATCCACCTATGATGAGTCAAATTTTATGAAGGGGAAAAGGCATTACAACATAAAATTTCAGGGCTTTAATTAGGGGATAAAGTTTTAAGGGAAACTATGGTGATTTAACTGCCTTCTATTTGCAGCCAAGGAGGGGACAAATCAGGTATTAGTTATCATGCTTACTCAATGTTCTTGTAGCAGGCCTTTGATAGTTGGCGCTGCCGAGATGCAGCAATTTGTAATGACACCTTTGAGAAATCAACAGCAATCACCTATGCAATTGCCACCCCCAAAGAATTGAAGAGAACAAAGTCAATGGGGTTATGTTGATGCCACCAAAAAATCAAATTGAATCAGAAACAACAACAAAATCAACAACAGCCGCAGCAGCAGCAGCAGCAGCAATGTAATGAAGGCCAAACCTTGCCATTAATTCCAACTTTCTCAGACAACAGAAAAGCCAAATCTCCACTTCCACAACACACATCCAACACAGTATCTCCTTCTTTTGCTCTGTTGCATAAATTCAATTTACTAATCTTTACTTTCCCAACATAAGCCAAATTTCGGCTTAATAACACAACCAATGGCATTGATCATTGTATAAATCAAGTCCATATCAATGACAGGGAAAACAACCAAAAAAGTAATATTTGGATTGATTGGGTACCGCAGACCTTTTCAAATTTGAACCGAAAAAGCTATTGAATGTTCTCATAAAACCATGATTCCACTTCTGAGAAAATCTTTAGTCCTTAATTGTATAACAAAAGATTCAATCTTTAACTATAGAAGGATCACAACTGTACACATAAAACAAGAAGAAAGAATACAGACCTCTAGCCACAAGAAAAACATAAAATGCACCAAACAACAACATATAGATAAATCTAGAAATACAAAAACAATACTTCTTTCCCAATGAATATCCTTTCACAATAAGCAAGAGTAGGGGGACAGAAAAAATACCCGCTCCAAGAAACGGTCATCCTCCTCCATATTCTATGCCTCCCGAAACTAAACACGTCATTCAACTGCAAAAATAACCAAGAGAAAAAAGGATATTCTATAAGAAAACAAAGCCCATCTGACAGAACGATGAAATCAGAAGCTCGAGCTCAAGAGAAACTTTATGTGAAGATAAAGCTTGGAAAGGTGGAAGCGCTCACATGGTCATAGACAGGGACAATGCGGTCAAAAAGCGCCTGACGCTCAGCGGCACACCGAACAGATCTAAGAATTGACTGGGATTCCGGTCGATGTCGCCCGCCGGTGATGGAGGGAAGAGAGAATTGAATTGCAGCCATTCTATTTTCGGTTTTTTATAAAACTCATTTTGTTCTCATGGACTGAGTTTTATAACATGAACATTTGGAAGCAATGTTTTCAACATCGATCAGACAAAGAAGCGAAGATATTGGTTCAACCAATTGTTAGGATATTTGATCAACAATGTAATAATTATATTTAATTTTAAAAATATATATAATATTTTAATATTAATAAAATAAAATAAATTTTTTAATTATATAAAAAGAATATTATTTTAAATAATTTTAATTTACTTATTTTTAAATACATTTTTTTAAAAAAATTATTTCATAATTAATTAACTATAAATAAATAAAAAATAATATTTCATATTAATTTAAATAATAACTTATTTTATATTTCAATTCTAAATAAAAATAAATTTTTCTACGTTAAATATTCAACGTAATTTAAGAGAGATTAAACAAAATAAAATAATAAATTAAACATAAGCATTCATATATAACTATTACTTCACTAAATTTCAAGAAAATAAATTCATATTTCAAAAAATTACATTTTCAAAATCTTTAATCATCGCCTTTCAACTCATAATTTCTCTTTTATTTTTTTTATTTTTTATTTTTTTAAAAAATTAATTTCTAAATTAAAAAGAAAAGGAAAAATAAGTAAACTAGTCAAATCAATAGAGGTTTAACTAATTTTTAATCAATTTTTTTATTTTTATACTTTAATCATATTGAATTGACATTAGATTATTTATCCGGCTGATCCAATTTGTCCGATTTTCAAAACATGAGTTAGAAGGTTGCACGTGGGTGAACTCATAGAAAGTGGAGGAATATATGACCAAATGCACCTTTAAGGTCAACTATGACCAACTATAAATCAGTGGACAGGTAGCTTAGGATATATTTTTTTAGCCACTTTTATATATAGTCGATTACTTCAGAGATGGGATAGCTTAATTAATCAGGCGATTGCGTTGCCTCCCGGGGATTGATGGAATATTTTATTTTATTTTTTGTTTTCTTAACTCCAACTAATAAATTTGTAAGTATTAATTTTAAAAACTGAAATCTTGCTGGGCCAAGGCCCATTACATTTCTGGAGGGTTGGCCCAAAGTGAACTAGCTCTTGAATAATCCAGCCCACTTGGAGAAATTTTGCTGCCTAGGCCAAGAGATGATTGCTGGGGAAAATCAAGCTGCTGGGAGAACATGCCTCCAACAAGGTCATATCAGGACAGCCATAGAAGGAACGTTGTGAGTATATCTCCTGATAAACCTAATTTCCAAATCTTGAGGTACAATTTGATCAGATAAAATTGTCCTGAATTTACAAATTTGCATATGGCCCCACAAATTTGATAGATAAATGAGTATGGCATCCATCATTTGAATGCACAAAAAATTTTCTTATTCCAGCACAACATACAGTGAGCACCCAAAGATACAAGAAGTTTACATAGTTCAGGACATAAAAATCCAAGGGACTTATGTTTCTAGGAGGCTGCTGTAATAGATCATATTTTAGACAATAAAAGATCTATTGCATCAGCTTAACTATCTGGGGAAGGTTCAGAGTTGCAGAAAGCCAGCACATGAAAATGCACCTGACTTGAGAAGAAAGCAAGCGCAGGCAAGAACGTTAGGTCCTAACGGGTGGCTACCAAATTTCCCATGAACCCTGCACCAATCTCATAAAATCTGGCCTCAGAAAAGCCTGCTTCTAAAGCCAGCTTCTCCAACTCATTTCCTGCATCATAACATGTGCCGTTCATGTTAACTAGAAGTTTTATGTGTCCCCAAATCTGTTTTCCCTCCTAAGTAAGGTATAAACTGATAGTGTATTTTAACTCCATACATATTCAGGTGTATATAGCTACAGGAAAAAGAGAAAACACCTGTCAGATACTCCTTGATTGAGTTCTTCAAGTAGTGGTATTCACTTGCTAGGCCATACCCGCTGGCAACAGGAACCACTACATAGTCAATCATCCAATCCTAGAAAAATAAATTTATAGATATTTCTTGAGGATATTTCTTGCCATAAGTTAATCTGGGGGCAACAATTTGAATCTGCAAGCTATGTACAATTCAAACAGCAAGCTGAAGTTAAAATAGGTATAATGTTTGCCAATGGCCAGATGTCAAGAGTTTAAGATGCCTGCAGAAAATTCATGCTTGATAAAGTTGGAAATAAATTCCAGACATACAAATCATTAACCTTCTTAGTCCAGTTATAGATCAAGTCAAGAAAGGGATAAGCAGACACTCCTCATCTTTCCATCTGCGCACTCACTTATTAAATGGAATTGCATTCATCAGCTTGACAAAGGCACATAAGAATACAAGAGAACAGAAATGTCAAACGAGAAAATTTTCTTTAGCTAATGCATACCTGAATTGAAGAGGCTAATGGGCTAGTGCTTTTGTTGAAGTCAAGAACAGATACATTTGAACCAGGTTTCAGAACTCGATGCATCTCCTCCAGAGCTTTTTTCCTATCTACAACATTTCTCAACCCATAGCCAATGGTTGCAGCGTCGAAAGAGGATTCAGAGAATGGTAAATCAACTGCATCTCCTTCAATCCACCTATGATATATCAAATTTTTATGATGGGGAAAAAGTTTTATACCATAAAACTTCAGGGCTTTAAGTACAGGATAAAGTTTCAAGGGAAACTTGGGTGATTTCATTGCCTTCTATTTTGCAGCCAGATAGGGCATATATCAGGTATAAGTTATCATGCTTACTCAATGTTCTTGTAGCAGGCCTTTGATTGTTCACGCTGGCGAGATGCAGCAATCTGTAATTGCTCCTTTGAGAAATCAAGAGCAGTCACCTATGCAATTGCCACCCCCAAATAAATAAACAAAAAGATATTTACCACATGCTTAGACTTCACATGGATCCAAAAAGATAAGTCAGCATAATAACCAGAGATGGCAAATCAAAATACCAAACAGAGGTGGACTTGCTAGTGTACAGCACCACTATTCTAGCTGAACAGGCCAAATTACCTGTGCGTGGCAGAGGAATACAGCTAAAACAGTAAATATTAGCCCTGGACTAGACACTAATACATTAGAACAACTAAACATTTAGGACGAGATCTGGCATATCAAGAGAAGCCCATTCAAGTTGGACATGTTTACATGTGGATGACATCTTAAAACAGTTTAGGGAAAGAGTACATCTCTATACAGCATGACCATCTCTTCCTAATGAAACCATTTGGGTACCCTTCAAATTTAATAAAATCTACACAAGTGCCTTAGTTAAGAACAAAATCAATGGGATTAGGAGATGCCACCAAAAAATCAAGTTTACACAAGCATGTGTATTGTTAATATAAAATGCCAACATGTGACAACCTCAGCAAAGAGACAAATAGCACAAGCAATGAAAGTTAAACAAACCTAACTGCTCATATCATTCAAATAAAGAAAGTGGTTACAGAAACAAGAAGAAGAAAAAGATAACGAAGGCAAACCTTGCCATTGATTCCAACTTTCTCAGACAACAGAAAAGCCAAATCTCCACTTCCACAACACACATCCAACACAGTATCTCCTTCTTTTGCTCTGTTGCACAAATTCAGTCACTTATCTTTAGTTCCCCAAATAAGCCAAATTCTGATTTCTCAACACAAACAATTTTATTGTATGAATGAAACTCCATTCAACGATTAAGACGTGGAAAGGAAATAAGAACACAAAAAATTATATTTGGATTAATCAAGTAACCACTACCCTTTTAAATTTGAACCAAACGAGCTATTAAATGTTCTCCATAAAATCTTAATTCCAGTTCAAAGAAAATCTTTATTCCTTAATTGGATAACAAAAGATTAAATCTTTAACTACAGAAGGATGAGGATCACAACCGTACACATAAAACAAGAAGCAAAAGTTCAGACCTCTAACCAAGGAAAAACATACATAAAACAACAGCATACAGATAAATCTTGAAATACAAAAAATAAATAAAAAATAAAAATAGGTACTTTTCCATCAATGAATGTACTTTCAACAAGGCAACATACATTTTAAACGAGCAGAGGAATAGAAATATACCCGCTCCAAGAAACACTCATCCTCTTCCATACTCTATGCCTCCCTAAACTCAACAAATCGTTCAACTGAAAAAATAACCAAAACCCATTTGACAGAACCATGAAAATCAGAAGCTCGAGTTAAATGGAGGCACTATGTGAAGATAAAGCTCGAAAGTTGAAAGCGCTCACATTATCATAGACAGGAGCAATGCGGTTAAAGAGCGCCTGACGCTCAGCTGCGCACCGAATCGGTCTAAGAATTGACCGGGATTCCAGTCGACGTCGCCCGCCGGTTATGGAGGGAAGAGTGAATTGAAGTGCAGCCATTCTATTTTCAGTTTTTGGCTAAAACCCCTTCATTACCTTCCACTGTTATACACGAACGCCTGGGGATTGCACGTGGACCAACTCATAGTAAATCGAGTAAAGAAATTAATTCGTTAGGCTTCGATGTCCAAAATGGGCATGGAGTTTTAATACTTGCATTATCGCACCAAGTTGAATGGATTTGATTTGATCCCATGCCTTTTAAGGTCAACTATGACTAATTTATTAGAGAAATATCTTTCCAAAAATTTAAATTAGAAGAAATTATTTTTAAGTCGGTACATACTTATCGTTAGAGAATGAACTATAAACTTAACTTACCTTAAAAGCCAAATTCAAAAAATAAAAATTATTCAAAATCATAAAATCATTATTCATTTACTTAACCGATGTAGAAATCTAACACACCCAGTGCACATTTCCAAATGAAGTGATCCAACATTAAGCATGGATAGCTTTAATACTACGTTAGAGAATAGACCATAAACTTAACTTACCCTAAAAATTAAGTCAAAATTTGATAATTCTCCAAAATTCTATAGAGAGACCACTGTTTATTTACTTAATTGTTGTATGAATCTAACACTTACTAAAAATACTAAATTTTATCAATAAGAGATAGTGATGTATGGGATTATATCATATATCTTTAAGCAACTTGTTGCAGAAACCCACCTCTAAATTCATTGGTCATATTTAGTGGAACCAGGTAGCTTGGGAGTATTTTAGCCACTTCTATGTATAGCCTTTCTACTTCAAAGGTAGGATAACTTTATCAATTAGGCAACTAATTATTTTATTTTTGCCTTGTCCCACAACAAGGTTTTGTGGGATTATTTTACAGTGAATTGGGTATGATTCGTTTAATCAAAAATTTCACGGGATTGTTGTATCTTTTGGTGTCTTAACTCTAACTAATAAGCCATTATTTTTTTTTTTAAAAGCCATTAATTGACCAAAGTGAAATCTTTGTTAGGTTACAGCCCATTCCATTTTGGGGGCATGGCCCGATAGGCTCCGTTATGTGAATGAACTCCTAAGGCCACGAGCCCACTAACTTGTACAAAAGTAGAGACATTTTGCTGCCATAGCCCCATAGATAATTGCTGCGCAAAATCAAGGCAGGTGCAGGAAAAAATCACTTTGATCCTCTTTTTCTATTCATATATAATTTTTTATTTTATTTCATAAATATATGATATGTATATTAAATATTTTACTTTAAAAAGAATTAATTAAAACTCAAACGCATTTAACATGTATTCATTAAGTTAGAATATGAGATAAAACATAAAATGAAATAGAATAGACAATTCAAAGTGGAGAAAACACGCCTTCATTAAAACTAACAGTAAGAAGTTATAATTATGTGAGTCTGAAATGTTTTAACTCACTAGGATCAATTTCCTCTGAGAATATACACAGAGCTAAGCATCAGCTTTTGAGTATATCAGTCTTCCATGAAAAAATGTCCAGACAGATTATCCATTATGGCCAACTGCATATTCTCAGAAGGTTTCCAGTGCCGCTTCCTCTGGTTAATGAACCAGTTGTTGATTTGCTTCTGATCCAGCCCCGTAGATTCGGCCAATAAAAGTTTATCTGCTTCCTGCATGCATTTACTGCAAAGTGAACATTATGCAAATCTAGGGTTAAAGAAACAACAACAGACAACAAGAAATATATAAGTTTATTCAAGGTCGAACTCTGAACTTTACGTATATAAGTGTGAGGACAAAGCAGTGGTATATAGAAGTTAAAGCAGTCATTTCTTCTATTGATCATCATTATGTGACTATTGATGAACTTACTATATACACCAACGATGAAACAAGAGACGATCCATAAGTGAACATGCGATGGAGATACTAACCGTTGGATACGGCCATTTATAATGAACGTTCCACCATTCGAGCAACGTTTGCCTAGCGTCCTTTGGAAGCTTACCTTTCTTCTTCTTCTTCGAAAATTCTAACTTCAAACTATTGATATGGCCACCATACCTACGCAAGAGCCTGTCCTTGAGCTCTCGATCTTCACTTTTCATATGAGGGTCCAGCATTTCCATCTCCCCTCCGCTCAACTCCTCATCGGACGACAGGCCGCCTTCATCTAACCACAAAAATTGCACGAAAAATATATGCATTAAATTAAATATCATCGATTCTAAGAGCAGCATGATTATAAATTCAATATTTTTTCGTTTTTTCTTTTTTCTTTCTTTTGTGTGCGTGTATGTGTGTGTGTTTCCCATCACTGTTATTAAGGGTCGGCCAGTAACAAGGCGTCTGTGAGCGTAGCAGACGGCCATGGAATGGGAGAAATAGTGCAGAAAATTAGAAATATTACATAATAATACTCAGTATGGGCCTCCTGGAGGCTGATCCCACTATTAATGGGCCCCAGGGGCTAATGTATTTTAAGCCTTTGGAGGGCCCAAAGGTCGAAGCAAGGGAATTTGCTTCCACTGAATAATAAAGGTAAAAATACATCCACACAGGACAAAAGAAATTTTTAACAATGTTTTAGGTTCAATTTTAATTGAATAATTGAACACAACTAAGTAAAATTTAAGTTAATAATGCTTATTTACAGACAATTGAAAGAAGTAAAAAATTATTCTTTTTTTTACTTTTTTTTCCATTTTCATAATAAAAAAAGTACGATTGGGAGCTGACTAGAAAAGACCCTTAGACACAACAAAAGACTCTCCTACTATAATTTTCTGTACTCAGACGAATCTGTCATCACAACTCCACCACCTATGCAATACAAACGAGCAAATTGACATATTATTTTGTTTAGTTTGAACCTTTAGTTCCATTTAGCACGATAAAAACTGAGAACATTCAATAATTATATGAATAGACAACTCATCCACTGAAATTGGTATTTTTTCATGAAAACAGACCAATTGTTTCACTAAAATTTTGAATAATGGTCTTAATATCAGTAGGACCCGCAGTAGTTGATGAGGCCGGGAGACTACTAATTTAATACATATCCTCTGGCACAGAATCCAATAACATGGAAAAAAAATGCCCATTTCCATTTGGACAACCATTTAAGCCAAGAGAAGTGCAGCAGCAGCAGCAGAAGCAGAGTGTTTGTGTGTGTAGTGTGTGTGCATGTGTGGATTAATTGAATGCCATGCTGGAAAAGGTGGGCCGGGTTTTATCAGCGGAAACCCCGGGCGTCCATGTGAAATTCGACCACCCGCCCTATCCGGGCTTTCCCCCGATAAAGTCATCCGCCCCCACTTATTTTTCTGTGTTCTTTTCCTATCTCCCATTATTATGTACTTGGACACTTCTTCTTACAGGACCCCTCCATTTCCTTTTTATCCCACACATTAACATCACCTAGTCCTTCTCCATCCCACCGTCCATCTTCTATCTATTATGATTAAAAATGTCTAGGTTTCTATGTTCAATAATTTCTCTGTCTTTCTTCATTCTATATCATCAACGTAACCTATTTCTTGCATCATGTTACTTGTCTATACATTTCAAGTCCAAAGCCTACGTCTCAGTAACTGTGAAAGAAAGTTAATAAAAAACAGAAGAAACATAATGCCCTAATGAAGTTAAGTGAAAATAAGAATGCTAGATGTACTTAAAGTGGGTGAAACCTCTGCGTAATCTGAGATTTCAGACATTCAACGTAGAACAAGAAATAGGGCATATATTATGTACCTGCAAGGTTTTGTTTATCATATTGTTGCATGCAAGCTTATACGTACGAATCAGACGACACGTAAGGAAAACACAATTGCTAACACGGGCAAATAGGTGATGGATTCTTGGACAATGCATGTTGAAGATGAGAAGATCCAAGAAATTGAATTAAGCACAAGCTTTTTATATATATGCATTGTACAGGTTTTCAGACAGGTAGAGGCAACCTTAAACTGGGACAGGAAGAGGACTCTTGAAATGCACTTCTGGTACTTCATTTTGAAACATTACTTTCGTATTATCCCAGAAACAACAAGAATAAGTATGAAATAAAAGAAAAGAGATTCAGTCAAGCAAAACATTTAACCACATTGGGAGGTCCAATTATTTCAGGTACCATAAGACGATGCCATTAAAGCCTCCTTCCTTGAATTCTTCAGAAGGAATTAAGACAAAGGCACAACATGCATAGAGCAAATGATAGGGACGACATATAAACAAGTCCTTTGAGATAACAGTATAAAATTAGGTCAGATAACCAGAAAAAGACCACGAAATCAAGTCAATATTCCCTAATGGAGACAGCATCTCGGCACACTTGTACTGTAATACTATCAATGCATGTGTAAGTGTGCTAATAAACATTGAAATGGACATCTGTATTTGTGCCAAACATGTCTTAACATGCAAAAGAACGGATTAAGAACTCATTTTAAAGCATTAAGATTGAGTTAAGTAACCAAAAGCCCACAAAAAGCCAGCTACAAACGGAACTAGGCACACCTGGAAAAGTTAAATGGTACTTTAAATCAAAAAATAACTAATTTTCACCGACCATAACTTATGATCAAAACCTTTTCTTTCACATTACCTATGTTTCAATTCATTGGATTTAGTACATAAAATTGGGAAAATCTTTTCTTGGATGGCGGAGAAGTATAAAATAGGGCAACATTCCGAAGTACATTAGATTTAGAAAATGCTAAAGCACAAGATTTATGCATGGAATCGAACTCATACCAGATCCCAATTGTACTTAATCACACTTAACTACAGTTAATAGTGCAGACAAGGCCAACTCAAATAGATTATTAAAATCAAGAAAAATATAAATATTAGATGTAAAAGAAGCAGAATGCAGTTGGCAGACCATCATATCCCATTTTAAGCCACAATGTCATGTGACACCAGTATTATTCGCACACTAACACCTTATGATAAGCATAAAAATGTCAAATAATTAAAGCAACTTGATGTTTTAGCTGTACGTACAATTCTCTTTGTTTGAAATTATTTAAAAATTGTTCACAAACAAGACATGACTTTAACTGCACACCAATAAGCAACTAGACACTTTCCAATGATCCCTTGGAATTTGAAATTCTTCTGAAGAAATCACTGACATCATTATCCATAGGCACATTTACTTTACAAATGAAAAAAAGTTTAATGACCAAATATGTCCAGGTAAGAGGAAAAAACACAAAGACAATTTACTACATTACATAGAATTTCCCAAACATTATAAAACAGTCAAGACTCAAGAGCCAGCGTTTTTCAGATAAGATCAGAATTGGCACAACATGGATGCTGATTCATTTATAGAGAACATTTGCAGTGCAGTTTCATCAAACCTAGGAAAGCTTGTAAACTATCTTTCTATGTTCTTTAAGGATATCATAATTCTTTTCAACTCAGTTTACCTTGTTAATGATTTCTTTTGCCTCATTTTCCATTTAATGAATCTCAATATTATTAACAACCATCAATGGAGATCAAAGAAAAGAGTCACACGAAGTAAACAAATTATTACATTCAAACACAAGTAGTTCTAGAAGTGAACAATTATTACATCATCAAGACGTTGTAAGTGCAGTGTAACATGGCGAAAAAACCATACCACAGAATTTACAAAACTAACATCATAAAATAAATATTAATATCAACAACACAACATCACTTTTGCAATATTAAACCTAAAAGATGAAGGCATTAACTTCAAATTCCTAGAATATTTCCAAATTAAAGCATTCTTTAGAAGTCTTGGACTTTAACACACATCCACAATGAACCAAAAAAAAAGGATAACAGATAAAAGAAAACTGTCCATGGTATTAGTTGCTGGTATAATCTGAGTGAATCTAATGAAAAGAAAAGGAACTGGCACTGTTTGGCAGAAAAGAAACCAGTGTTAGGCATGTCATCTGGGCTCTGATACGTCAAAATCAGAATCTCTAGCTGCGAATGGTTTATTGTCAAGCTTTAATTTCCTCTGACAGAAAAACCAAAGATTAAGGGAGAAAAGGAAAACGATAATAAGAAACAAACCCCACGAAAAGAGCAAATGGAAGAGTGATCTTAGAAGAAACTCATAAGAAAACTGCACTGAACTGAAAAAAGGAAAAAAAGGGAAAAAAAAGAGAAAAAAATGGGAAAGTGTCAAACACTGTTGCAAGTTTTTACTACAGATCAAGGCTTGACTTTTTTGTTTAAGGTTTACTATTTCCCATACAAACAGGAAAGAGGGAACACATATTGTATTAAAAGATATTCTTAAATACACCAAAACAAAACACATATGGTTAATTGTAGCCAAAAATGTAAGAGGAAAAACCAGTCCAGCTCAAGAGAGCAGCTCTATTTCAATTTTAGGGTTTCTGTTTGGTGTTGCCGATTCAGGCATGAACCCTTTTGCAATCAGTTGAGTGACAATCAATTCTTAGGCAATATTTAATACTGACACATGCATGAAATGGGCTGCTACCACACTCAGACACACAGAGTAAAGATTAATGAAACCGAAGCCGCGGAAGTATGACATTCAGCCATTGACATGGCGCACAGAGCGAGAGAGAGAGAGAGAGAGAGGGAGGGAGGGAGGGAGGGCAAGTGAAGATGTAAAGGGCTTACCTTTGCAAAGATTTCCTAGTTGGGTTTCGATCTTGTTGAGGAAGGAGGTTGCTTCGTCGAAAGGCCTCGATAAATCCGTCTTATACTTCACCAATATGTCACAATACGTTTCCTTTAAAGAGAAAAAGGAAATCTAGAAATCATTCAAGTTCTTAGACAAGAGAAATTGGAATAATTAGCATCGCTATAGTTGCAGAAGAACGAAGTTGAAAAAAGGTCGGAAAATTCAAGATGCCAACATAAAATAACTCAACTTAGAGATGTGTTTTTGCTGGTGTCTGTGTGTGTGTTCTCAGTGAGTGTGTAAAAGAGAGGGAAACGTACCATAAACTCGTCGAGTTCAGGGTCAACTCCTAAGGACATAGAAACAGCGTCTTGTTTGCAGAAGTCTTTTTCTCGCCTGATTTCGTCCAGTAAATACGCTATCTCCGGGGGTGCTCCAACCTGAAAAAAGAAAAGAAAAAAACCGAAAATCACATCTAATGAGAATAAACAATACGCCCAGAAGTCATTTATTTGCTTTGGTTAGCCCAGAAAGCAGAAAAATTGAGTCAAGAATCAAGAAGAACATAGACTCCATACAAGTAAAACAATAGTTCCCAGCAAAAACAGCTCCATTTTAGGTCTTAATTTCATGGCAAAAAGTAAAAAGACCTATCAAAGCCATTTTCACAAGAAAGAAACGAAAAGCCCTCAGCAGCTGCTACATATTTTCAGACGATTTAAACCTTTTGGCAATCGATATAAGCCTCGAGGAGCTTCGGGTAGGAAGGGTGGCAAGCAATTTTAGCCTTGATCACCCTGGAAGCCTGCTCATCCTCATGATCTCCTTCTCTTTGATTCTGAACATTAATGGAAGCTGATTCCGACACCGCCGAACACTGGAATCCCAATTCCTCCGATTCAAACACCGGAATCCGATGGTGATAATCGCAGGAGGGAATCATTGAATCATAATGATACTGGCCATACTCCGCTGGAATCATCAGATTCTCGGGAGACATTAAAGCCTTGTCTGCATAGTCATCTCCAGTTGATGAGTGAATCCCATACATTTCATCCATAACCTTCGAAGAAAACTGCAGTCCAAAACTATACAGAATTTGTTTTTATGAAATATGTATAACCCTTTTCTGTTCTTCTCTTTTTTGTGAGAAAAAAATCAGGGTTTAGAAGAGTACATGTATGCGTATGCGTTTTTGAGTTCGATTATTTTGGAGAACGAACAAGAATGGAGATGCTCTAAGGGGGGAGGCCCATTCTTTGTATTATTAATTTATCAAGATTTTTTTGTTTTTATACTTAGTAATGGAGTGCTTTTGTAAGTAAATAAAAATTGTGCCTTTTGGTTTATTGGAAGACAGGATATGCATTTATTTTTAGTATATAAATAGTTCTCAATAGGCCAATGGATAGGATCGTCTAAGAGTGATTAATTTAATTTGATAATTGACATATTGAAGTGATAGATCATAGTAATTAAGTATAGTATTTTAAAGAAAATATTTAGTTAGCCAAATATACCCTCACAACAGTACTAATAATAATAATAATAATAATAATAATAATAATATCAAGTATTACTATTATAATATAGTACACTACTAAATAATATATCAAGTACTCATAAATTTAAATTATTATAATATTATTAATAATAATTATATTGATAAACAACAAAATAATTAATTTTAACTATAACTATACTCATAAAATGCAGTATTAGTTATCAATTAAGATAAATTTATATACGACAAATAATTCCCACATCGATAGTTTCAAATGTGAGATATAACCACCTACATATTTCATAAATTTTTTCATTCTATTTTGATGATATTACTTATGGTTGCTATTTTATTTCGAGTGAGAAAAATATTTTAAAAAATTAAAAATTAAAGGTATAATTAATAGCTCAAAATATGGTATAAAATAATGTAGCTACCACTTCAAATGTATAAAAGATTTTTCTTTTTTGTATAGTACAAAAATTTTACTTTTTTTTTTTTCTCTTCGCTCTTGTTCTTGCTTTTTCATTTCTTAATGTTTTTCGCTGTTCAAATTTCATCATTTATTCTATATTACAAAATAAATTAAATATTTAAAATCACATATACCTCATTCGTTATACCAAATATAGAAGAAAATAGAAATTAAATAACAATTCAAAATATTGTTTCCCTACTTATAAGTTTTGTGTAAACATAACTTGTGACACATTTGATCAATCAAATAATAAAGACAAGCAGGTAGTTACACAAAACCAGTCCAATTCATTTCCCTAGCCCGTGACCACATGATGTACTTACTTAAGCATGGAAACATAAACTAAAAGTATCACCTACAAATGTTTGCTAAATGCTTGTTAAGATATGGTGTTTGAGTTTTGACGTTGTAACATGTACGAAAGTTTATGATAGAATTAAGTTATTTTGGCCCAATAGTAAGATTTGTCGATAATTGAATTTAGAAATTAAAGAATTCAATCGAACTTAATTACATCAAATTAGTAAAATTGGGGTAATTAGTATTGGCATAATTGCTAATCACTTGCCTAAAAATGGTTTAATAATGTTTATCAATAACTAGGATGAAATATCTCTTGATTTAAACATCAGAACAATTTTTTTTGACGAATAATGTTCAAAGATAGTGTAGATTTAATTATTACAAAATAATTAAAAATAAAGAAGCCCGTGGAAAATGTGAAAATTTTGAAGATTACTACTACTACTACTACTTGTCATAATTGTCAAGCAATGAAATCAGCATCTATGTTAAATGTTATATATCTCAATTTATAATATAAATTGAAGTTTGTACCCAAAAATATAATCTAGCAAGACCAGACATGAATTTGTCCCATCCACATAATATAAAATATTAAATATTTGAATATCCTAAAGTCTCAATGTAATAATTAGATTGCTGGATTCAATTTTGGGGTCATGGTCAAGGTGCTACTTAAACTATTATTTGAGGTTCAACTTGAATTTTTTTTTTTCTTTTTGGGCAGGGATTGCCTCTAAATTGATGAGAGTATTCCACAATCTCAAATTAATTTTTAATTTAGAACTAAAATTGATACGAAGTTACTTCGACGCTAACATCACTTCGCTAGAGTCATAGATCTGTGCAACTAAATTGAACTTAAATGATTGTTTTGTAGTTGAATTCACTCGTTCATTAATTTTTTTAAGTCAATTGAGTGTGTGAAACTTTAAATTTATGTTTTGTCAATAATTATTTTGTATTAATCCTCATATTGTGGAAATAATTAATTCAAATTGTTAGAAAAATATGTTATACTAATTTATAAATCATTTTGAATTCACCAGTAAGCGACATCCCATTCTTTTGCTTTGTTTTCACAAATCAAGTTATTCTTAATATACATTTCCTCAAACTTCCTATGTTGATATTTTTTGTGGTCGATTTTAATATTATTTATCATGCTTCGGCCATAAAATAAGATTCTATAAGCAAAACTTCAACCGAATGAGCTTTACTAGCAACTACTTCGCATGCAAACCTTAAATTTCATGCACTTAAAAGCCAAGTAAACTTGCTTGATCATTAATAGATTAAATTAATAAGTAAAAAAAATTAGTATTTTTAAAGTAATTAACATGATATAGTATTTTGTTTTTTTTACTATTCTTAAATTTGTTATAGTTATTATTTTAATAAAACAATATTTCTTATAACGTTACATATATTTAAAATTTTATCATAAGAGAGTGAATATTTGTAATAGAATGTTCCACTATCAAGATTTGTTGGTCTTTTTTAATTGTGATATGAGTGTATAAATTGCACCAATAAAAAGTTATTCTAACTTTTAATTGGTATCATTTTAATGAGTCTATGGATTAAAAAGAAACCGACCTAAACATTGCATATTTTAAGTATATAGGAATAATTCTTTGTCTCTTCAAACTAAATACAGAAAAAAAAAGTATTGCCTCTTTAGGCACCGTGAAATTGAAGCCCTTGTGCATATGCAAAGAATCAAATGGTTTTTTTTCAATGCAAGATCTTTACTTATCATTAAAATATAAATAAATAAATAAACGATTTTAGTTTTCTAAATCCAAATTCACATATCGTTTGTTGCATTTAGTTCTCACTTTAATAATTCCTTTTATTCTTACTTTTCATCACTCAATAAAATTATTGAACGAAACCTCCACAAATTTTGTCTAATGGCTTGTAATTCAATAGTCTCACCCTCTCATATTATGTGGGGAAGTCTAATATTCGAACCTGAATGGGTTCATTTTATATACCTTTATGTGTGCATTTGATTGTCAAATTTGTATTTCTATTTAATTAATTTGATAATTAGATTTTATTAATTTGTTGTACGAATCATATTCTTGATTTGATAATTGAATTTTATTAACTATTTGTAATTTTATCTCTTTGAGGGGCGGGGGGTGGGGGGAGCCGCACACATTTTTAGCCATGCAAAATTGAAGAAGCTATATTCATTTTTTTATTTCACTTGAAAATGAAGAAAAAATGTGATATCTACCCCCCTAATAGAAAGATAAAAAATATATTATGTCTACGCATATTTTCTAATCATTGAATCGAACAATGATAATTTTTTAAACAAATCATAATGTTTAATAAAATGAAACCATCCAAAATTTTCTTATTCAATTAATATACCAATTTAATTATTTGAAGGTTTTCGTTGCGCTCTACATAACCTAACTTGTGTTTTTAAAATACAAATTTACGCTCTCAGTCAATTTGACCTCATTTGATTTAATATTACGTTTAAATTTTTTTTATAATTTTTTCTTAGACTCTTGAAATCAAAAAAGAAAAAAGAAATAATATACAAGATTAGCCTAATTATGGCATAAAATTATTTTGGTTTCTTTTTCTTTTTGTATTTTAGCATATATCTTTTTATTTTGTAATTATGAGGTTTTGATTTTCAATGTGAAGGAAAAATTACAGTAAAGCAAGTGAATTCCTAAATATGTGTAGGATGAGGTGCGGATCAAGTCACTCACGTGTCCATCAATTTTAATCCTTCTTTATGCACGTGTGAGGTAAAGACCTCCTTTTATTTCAGCACTTGTCATAAAATAGGATAATATATATTATTTAGTTCGGAGTTTAGTATTCCATGTAGGACATATTTTTATTAAAATATCCAACATAATATTACTACTTATAGATTTTAATATTCAATTTATCATATAATAATGGAATGTTTATTGTTGTGAAAGGCTTATGTGTGGTTATTAATTATTAATGGTAATAATTTTTTGACAGTAGTTATTTAAATTGGTTAAAAAACCATTTTTAGTCCTTACACCAAAGGGCCAAATTTGATTTGTTTTTCAGAAGTATTTTTATTTACTGATAAAAAAGAATAGTAAAAAATTTGTTATAAATATGTTTTTAAAAATAAAATATTATTTTAAAATTTTATTTAAAATATAATAATTAATACGATTGAAAATAAGTTATATTTTTTAATATTTTTATATTAAAAATTATACAAATATGAGTATAAAAAATAAAAAACAAAAAAAGAGAAGAGTACAATAATGTGTTTGAAAAAATATATTAAAAATAAAAATATCTGTAAAAATAATAAAAAGATTGATAATTTTCTACTTTTATTTTTAGGAGAAAAAATAAAAATGTATTTTAAAAATGAAACCAAACCAGTACTAACAAAATGGAATTATCTCCTAAATAAATATATTATTAAAAGTAATCAAAATTTAATAGTTTTGTACTTAGGGTTGATATGATTGTGTAAGCATCTTGAGTGGTATGGCGATGAGATGAGTCTGAAAAGTTTTTGTGAAGTGCAGAAGCAAAGCAAAAAAAACAAGTTGATGGGAAGCAATACTGTGATTGATTGATTTGATATTGATTTGATGTGTTGGCAGTTAAAGCTGAGAGCGAGGGAGAGGGTATGGTCCGCCTCTTTCAATTTTTTCACCTCTACTTGCGTTCAAGGGGTGAAGTCGAGGTAAAATTAATTTTGTCTATTAAAGTGTTTATTTTTACAATAATTGAAATTTATTTATTAATTTATTATTATTTTTTAATTTACACACATACTCATTCACCAAATATATAAATTAGCCAAGTATTTTAGTAGGCCAATCTTTTGTAGATATTTTCTTTTTTTTATTCATATACGTATTTATGGGAAGTTCGACAAGTTTGAACTCCAAATCTCACGCTTTACGTATAAAATTTATGACATTAAATCATAGACCATTCAATATGTCAATTTTTTACAGTGGGCATACGCTGAGGCGATTTATAGAAACTGAATTACAAGACCCACCTCAAAAAAAGTTGAATAGTCTAAATCTAATTACGATCAAAATCCATTCGAAGTTAGATGAATGAAGGCATGAACCAATTAGAACTAATACATTGTATACGAAAGTAGAAAGCATAACGTTTGTACTAAATGGATTTTCTTTTTTTATTTATAAATATTCATATCAAGAGTTTGTTAAATTTTAAACCACAAAAACTGCATATATATAAATATAAGAGTAACGCCACTCAACAAATTTATATATACTAATAAGATATTTTTGCATAAAAGACTGAGACATGCCTAATCGGCGAAACTTCTTCAATGTGCACATCTTTTTATATTTATATATGTATTTGTTTAAAACTTTAATTAATGTATATTCGTTACTCTTAATAAATTTTTTATTTTTTCTTAATGGATAAAATTTTATGTTTCTACTAAAGTATTGAAATTCTCTTACAAGAAAGAGTCCCAGTGCTCTAAATGTATTTTCTGTTTAGAAATTTGATAGAAAGATGAGATTTGCTGTGGCTAGGTTTACTAGTGCTTCTTCCTCGAAAAAATATTTTATATACATATATATAAGTGGTTCTTACTTTTTCTAATAGGAAGCATCTTTTGAATTTCTTTTTCTCCAAAAATGGTGAAAATGACAATCACAACTATTTAATCTGTATCAAATAAACGTGTAATAATTCATAGACTACCTATTATGAAGAAGACGGATAATAATTGATGTAAATGAGTCGAGTCGAACTCAAATTTAGCAAGCTCAAGATTGGCTCATTAATTTAAAGAAGGCTCAATGATCCTTATTGAGCCTCATCGAGCTTAGTCGGATAAGACTTGTGGTAGATAAGTAGAAGAGTTCAATTCATATAAGTTCGAATGAACTCGAACTCGTATAAATTTGAATTAGTTCAAAGTCATTAAAACTCAAAATAAATTTTTCAAAAAAATTTGTTTTTTTCCTAAAAATAATAAATAAAATAATATTGTTGTTGCTGTTTAGTTATTTTTACGAATCTTATTATATATAATTATATATATAAAATATAAAAAAGTTAGTTTAAGTTTGCAAACTTTTTGAATCGAATATTATTGAACTCGACTTGATTTGTTTAATTGACGAGCTCAAACTGTTTACAAATTATTTCGTCTCATTTTTGACCTATACAATATGACCACTGATTATAGTTCAATAAATATAATCTCGGATGACGAGTATCTTTTGGGTCATATATTTATAAGAATGGGTTGGGTCGGAGTAATAAAATATGACCAATGAAACCAAGAGGAAGGTCACATTAAAAGTTCTCTACATATACTTTACTTACAAAGTCATATTATGACTATACTTTGTTTCGAGGATGGTTTTCGACCAAGATTCACATCATTATTTTATATAACATTGAGAGAATACATAACTCACTATAACAAATATCACTTCGTCAATGAAAAAATTCATCACAATTCAATAAAATTTATCATAAAATATGATTCTGTGATGATTTATTTCAAAAAATTATTAATATTTACTTCTTCACTTATTAATTTTGATATAAAATAAAGCGCATAATAAAATTAATTTTATGATAGAATTTTCACTGCGGATCAGAAAATCATTTAATTATAAAATCATATGAAAAGTTATGAAATTTTTAATGATTTTTTTTTATATCAATACAGGTTCTTTATATCTGTCATAAGTGTCATTATTAATATATATATATATTTATTCTTCTTTTTAAATTTGTTAATAATTCATAAAAAAAATTTCATAACTATCTTCTATAAGTGATGGAATACTATCCATCATAAATTTTCTATTAATAGTGGGATGTTTTCTTGTAATAACTTTTTAAAATAATAAATTTAACCAGTTTAGCATAACATAAAATTTTAAATATTAATAAAAAAGTATAGATTTTATATAGTTTTACATTATAATCTTTAAAATATTGGCTGTGGCTGCTTTTTCGAGGTGACAATTCGATTAAATATGTAGAGAGAATTGCACTCAACGTGATCAAAATAAGTGAAGGGTGTGGTGGGGTGTACCTCTTATGGTTGTTCCAAATTTGAGGGCCGTTTGTTTATGTTTTTAACACCCCTTTTCATTTTCAACATAAAAATTAAAAAAATAAAAATTATCATTTTTTAAATCAATTTTCATGTAAAATATTTTTTATTTTAATTTTCAAATCCTTTTTAAATTTATTTTATCATCCTATTATTACATCAATCAAATTCAAATTTAATTTGACATAAAGTACTTATTATCATTTTAAAATTAATAAAATATATTTTTTTAAAAATATTTTTTTAAATATAAAAAAATATAAATTAACTATTTTTTCAACTTTATACTTACTCTAATAATTACTTTTCAACAAAACATCCACATATAATTTTATTTTTTTATTTTTAAATTATAACTACTTTTTCAATTTTTAAATTTACATTAAAATAAAAATGAATCTTGAAAACATATCCAAACTGGCACTTAGGCGTCTAACTATTATTTTCTGGTTCGAATAATCATTGCTATATCTCATAGACTTGGTATAGGCACATGAATTGCGATTTGAGAAATATGATAGCATAAGTTAAAAAGTTAAGAATAATTCAGGTTAAAAATTAATTATCATGATTACAAAATAAATGAGAGGAATAAATTTGGGATAAATATAATACATGATTACTCTATTTATCATTATTATGTTAAATTATATTTTAATTTCCATATTCTTTCTTTTTTCCTAAAGTGTTTAAATTTTAAAGATCTTTTGTAAAGTTGTCATCTACTCTCAAAGTTAGAAAACATCCATCAATCAACTATGAATAGAAAAAAGATGTCGGCACTTCAGTTCGAATAATATATTTAATCAATAATTTAGTTTTTTATTTCACATGATAAATAAATTTCAAGTGTATTTAATATTTTTTATAAAAATATCTCTTTACGTATTGAATATATTTGATTCATATTTATTAGTGTCCCACGTCGATAAAATAAATAAACTATGATTTTAATATAGAGTTTTGGACAATTTTTACTTTTTGAGCCAGTTTTGGGGTTGAATTAGGACAAATGTACACTTTTTAATATAGAATCAGAGCTACTATTCCTAATATTGGGTTATCCAATGTTGGGTCATTCATTTTATGTTATTCTATATTCTAAATGTTCAGTTTTTGGCATGCGCGGGGTGCATTAGTGTCCCACATCGATAAAATAAACAAATTGTGGTCTATATACATGATCTTAAACCAACTTTTGAAATGAGCTAAGCTTAAAATCCATTCTTTAACAATATTTTAATTAAATACAGTATAACAGAAAATGACATAGCTATTATAATAGAAGATTCACACCTCATAGCCTAATATTAAGCAGTTTGTTGTAAGTGCTTTGCAATGAACTATAGTATGATCCAAAAAATAACAACAATTTCCTATGCTAATATCTTTAATTCTAATAACTTTTTTAATCAAATAATCAATTAATTTAATAACATCATTTTCATACATATAAATATAAAGTCGGGAATTTAAATCCTAACTAATATTTAGTGTGTGTATAAATAAATATTTTTTTTATTTTTATTTCCTAGCACAAAAAATGAAACATACACACATATATTTGATTGTGATTCATATATTAGTTCGCTGTTTTTTAGTTTTCAAAAACTAATTCCATTTCAAAAGAATTGCAATTTAATTAATTTACTAAATCTAGGGAGACAACATTAAATAACATATTAAGCATTAAAATTTAAAAAATATTCATAGATTGAAAATTGAAGGAAAAGATATATGGGGTACCTTGGAACCTTTGGCCATACGATGGAACAGTAGCCGCTGCAGAGCAGTGGCATCAACACGTCGGACAGACAAAAGCATATGCGAAGACTATGATGTTGAGAACTGAGAAAGGCACAAATTAAGTTAAGAGTTCTTTATCTTGAGTTGGTAAATTGGTTGTAAGAGGGAGTGGTTTCCTTTGGGAATTTATATAGAGAAAAAGTGATGTAGAATCATTAAAAAATTGAAACTTCTAGGACTCTTTAGAAATATTGAAAACCTTTAACCTCATGTATCTCTCGCACTTTCGATCAAGTTAATTTGGTAATTTGGTCTATTGATGTAAATTTTACCTATATAATGTAAGGATAGAAATTTGAATTTACTGAATTGTTGGCATATATTTGTACAAATAAAAAAAATAAATTTCTTTCTCTCTTTGATCTTTATGTGTTTTTTTATTTGTTAACATTTTTCTATTGTCCGCAATAGTAATTAAAGTTAATTCAGCGCCTGGTTTTATTTTTGGGTGTTTAAAAAAATAATTTTGAAAGAATATTTTTCGTAATGAAGTTGAAAATTTTGTGAACAATAAAAGGGATATTTAATTTTTATTTTTAAAAAGATAAGTTTTACTTTAAATGTCTTTATGTATAAGTTTTTATAAAATATATATCAATTAATAATTGATATATATGTATTTATGTATGTTGATATAAATATATATATGATGTAATGATCACTTTGTAGAAAAAATGATGTTAATATTAGGGTTTTTCAATAAAATAAAATAAAATAGAAAACAAAATCAAACTTTTTTTTTCCTTCGATTTTTTAAAGAGGATTATTGCTGATTCCACAATTTATAACCAATTAATTTATTGTTTATTCATAATTTAAGCATCGAGTTATAAATGCAAAAAATTATTTCTATAACACAACAAGCAAAAATATATGTACATGTGGGAAACTTGAAAATAAACGTGTTTCCAATTAAAGAATCAAGTTTCTATAATTACTTCCAAAAAATCTTAAGTCTCCTAATTTAATTATTGGCAAGAATCTTTCACTTTTGTCCTAAATTCTTGATGCAAAGCCATCCCTAAGGATCACGAATTAAAAAAATGAAGAGATAAGGAAAATTATTAACAAGCCCATGAGATCCCCAAAGAAAATTTCCAACTTTAGTGGGAGAAATGTGACAAAATTAAAAGTCAAAACCCAACGTGGATGCATATTACAACGTTCAAATTGAGTAATTGACCAAGATCAATTTTTTTTTAAAACATTGTTACAAGTGATAAAGTTAATCATTTTAATAAATCAATATTATTTTATTATTAAATTAAATAAATTAAAATATAAACTGTATAATTAAATACATATAAAATGCACAATAATTTTATTTAGGATCAAATACGAAAACTCCCACAGAATAGGGAAGACTGCTGTTACTGGACTACAGAACACTTAACAAATTGACAAAAATCATTGTCAATAGATACCAAAAACAAAAACCAATCAAGACTAGTTAATTAATTGATAATTAATTTGATCTTGTTTTATTTTACTAATTGACTTTCCAATGCACATAACACGATTTGCATTAAGCCACGTCCCGATGAAATAATTCCCTGAAGAAAGAGATTGATAAGAACCTCTTATCAAGATTAAAAAGAGGCCGACCAAAACAACGTGCTTAGTGAAACAGCCCAAAATGATTATTTCACGTGTTACACGATAATAGGCTCAAACCCTCCACGTTAATTAAAAGATAATAAATCTTGAACTTATAAAAAATTTTGACGAGCATTAGGGATATTAAATTTTAGCTTTAGGAGAAAATGATTGTCATTTAATCTTTATACTTTCAAAGAAATTAATTTGTCTTTAAAAAAGCAATACATTATGAACATATAAATCTTCCTTTTGTTTATTGGCCTTGGCTTTAGTCGACCAGAGCTAATTAGGTTTATTGGGTCTCAAGAATCTACAATGGTCAAATGCGCAAATTAAAAGTGAATTCTTGTAATCTTTTGAATTAGACCCGGCAAACTATTAACTATACTCACAACTATACGGGTAATAAACCTTATATTTCCAACTCAATAAAATGGAGGGAATTTTATTTATACCTAAATTATCCGTCGTTTTTTTGACCTAGCTCGCAGATACCCATAAGTTATCTGTATGTATATTTTTTAAATTCTTAATCTAAATTTTAATTTTTAGATTTTTATACCCTAAATCAATACCCTAGAGTGAATAACAAAAAACCTTTCCCAAATTGTAGCCACCTATGTAGTCAAGTGATGAATAATTTGTTGTGCGCATTCCATGGATGTGACATTTTCTATAAAGACAATAATGTTTAAGTGATATTTAAATTTTTAATTCAAAAACTTTTAGCATATGATGAAATTTAAATTTAAAATTTTATATATAATGTACCTTAAATTTGATGGATGTTGAATACTTAAGTTGTAAGTGTTAAAACTACAACTTTATTAATATGCTTTAACTATTTGTTCAAATATAATAAATTTATAGTCTTATTTAGTTAATATTTTAATTTCATCATACAAGTTGAAAGGTTGATATTAATTTAAATTTAAATATTAAAAAAATAAAAATTTATTATGAATACGCATGGATTACCCGTTACCCATCCTTATGGTTAATGGACTAGTATCTCATATTCAATTAAAAAAATAGAGTAAATTTATTCAACCCGTCATTACTCGTCATTGGGCTATCCATGAAAATCCAATTACCAGATCTACTTTTAATGAATGTTAAAAATATTAGTAGGTTAAACTATGAATAAATTCCATTTTTTCCCCCCAAAATCTTAAGGTATGCAATTTATTTTTTGCATAATATATATGTGTACGTGTGTGTGTGTGTGTATATATTGTCATAATTTTTTGAAACTATTATAGCTATAAGTTGTTGTCAAGTAAGCTTGAGAACTTGATCTTAACATTAAGTTGCGATGATGAATTGGGGAGAGGTCTTATGCAATATTTATTCCACTAGTCTTTGTTCTTAGATAAGACAATCATAGTTCCACTTGATTTGTAAGAAGGACCATAGGACTAAGTAATTAAATATTTTATCAAATGTAGTTTATGGTTAGGGTTATTAATAAATACAATTTATATATATGATAGATTTTTTATTTTTAATTTACTTATAAACATTAAAATTTGTTAAAATTGATTAAACTCTAAATTTCATATTTATATATAAGGATGATATAATTAAATCAATTGACTATTCGAATTCAAATTGAAAATATTGATTGTAAAGAGTGCACCATACAAGTATACAACCTAGGATTGAACTCTTTTGTGGTCAAAAGGTTGTAAAGATTCTCCTAGGCCTTAGCCATTTTGGGGAAAGAGACCGCATATTTTTTTATATGACAGTCCAAGAGACAAAGAGAAGAGGAAATCAACTTGGAGGGCGATGATAATAATTATGATCATAATAATTAATAATAGAGGTGTAGAATATTAAAATTCCCATTATCTTTTTATATGACACTTAAAGAAAGATGTCTTTTAATATTGCCATCCATACAATATTATTCTATGCTTGTGATATGGGCTGTTGCTTTCTTGAAGTCAAATTATTTTGCATTGAGACTAGAAATAGTGCTAAAAGAAGCAAATAACAAACAAATTTGCATTTAAAATAATGTTATATTAATGATGGAAATAATTAATAATATAAAAATCAAAATTGATAATATATTTTGAATAACAATAATTTTTATTTTATTCTGAAGTGATAAAATTCATTTATCGCAATGTAACTTAATAGTCACAGAATTGATGTTAGTGACACATTTATAATGACGTTGCATATATGAATAATTATTATCGGTGACAATTTAAATACTAATTTTGTCACTATTAAATTTGCATAAATAATTAAAATGATAAAATATAATCTTTTATCACTTGACATATGCCATTAGTAATAATTTTTTTATTGATTTTATCATTAATCTTTTATTTTCTTGCTATGTCGATTCATATTCTATTATGTGGATGAAATGCTAAACCGTAAGCAAAGGCCCTGCTTACTTATTTGGATGAGATGTAGAGTGCTAGAATGAAATTTGTGGTGATTATAAGAATTTAGATTATTTTATAATTTATTATATTAATGATAAAGATTGAGATTATTTTATAATTATTATATTATTTTTATGATATGGAATGAAATGAAGGATGAAAAAAAGAAAGAATATTTTAAATATTATTAATGTATGTAAGTGAAATTATTTATAAGTTGACCATCATTAGAAAATAAAAACGATGGATGATGAAGCGCGCAGCCTAAACAAGGCCTAAAAGTCGCATATAATTAAGATAAATATGTACCTTAAGCTTATTCGATTGTACGTCTAGTTCACTTTAAATAATATGTACTTCAAAATTCAAATTAATACAAAAATTGGATCTTATATGTCAATCGAATCCTAAAATTATATAATCCAATTCGAGCTTACTTTCATTTGTATCACATAAAACATAAATTTTCTTGGCTAAGGGATTAGTTTATGGTCTAATTTCCAACTTTACATGGGTCAACTTGGTCTAGAGTTCATTTTTTTTTTAATTTTCTTTTCTTTTTCTTTTTCTTTTTTTGTTTTGGGTTCTAGCCCAATTAAGAAAGAGTCCAATTAGATCTTCTTTGAAGGGCTATCTCGTGTTCGTTGATGGGCCATGGAGGCTCTTTAGAAACTTCCAAGTTCACAAGAATTTATAAAACCTCATTTGTCATCTTCAGATCAATCTGCAGTTTAAATTCTCTATTTTAATTTATGTTTTTTCTTTTATTTTGTTTTATAAATATATAGATATGTGTATTAAATATTTTTTTATACAAATAATTGATTGAGAATCAAATACACTTAAGATATATTAAATTAAAATAAGATATAAAATACGAAATGAAATAAAAGATTTAAATCCAAATACCACACGGATATTATAATTTGAGATTTGTTGTTGTGTAACTAAATACAATGAGAAAGACTTGCCAAAAGAGGAGAAATAATGATGGGCCAACTGAGATTCCCTCATGAAACACAAAAGTGGGTGGTGTTTTGTTCTTTTGCATGAAAAGGTGGCAAAAAATAAGAAAAAAGTAACTAAAAAGCGTGAGTGGATTGTCTAACTGTATTTTTGGTGGATTTCCTACCAAGAGCTCACTTTGATTCACAACAGCAGTGAGACATACATATAATGCCTTGAATCCTTCAATAAAAATAGTAAAAATGGATACACATATGGACGATGCTTAGATGAAACTCCGGTCATTTTAAGGTATCATCTCCATCAATATATACCTGCAGAATAATATTTTTGGGCTATTATATTCGATGACGAATTTATTCATTATCATTGGTTTTGTAGTTAAAACAACTACTATATGTCATTTTCTTTTATACTTCATGATTGGAGGTTTAAATATAGATTTCTTTTCTTTCGATGCACTTTTTCAAATAAACTCTTCATTAGTGCATGTCAATTTAATGATATCTCAAGGTAACTGAACCCAATTAATGAAAAATTTGATCACTGTGAATGTTAGATAAAACATTTGTCACTAAGTCGAAAGCTATAGCTGTTAGTAGAGGTATAATTTTATTTCCTCATATATTTGGCAGCACAAAGCCCAGTATAAGGCTACGATCGACTTGAACTAACGGTGCCCTATAAGTATCATGAGTTGGACAGTTAGTACCAAAAGTTAAAAAATAAGTGATTAGATACACGTAAATGAAAGTAAATTTTAAAATAATTAAATATTTTAAGTATTCCCATATGTATCGCATAGGGATAACCCAATATGAGATGTGGCCGACATTTACCATATGATTAGTGGAGCACTAGTTGATTTGGAAGATATGAGAAACTGGGAAAGTTATGTATAAGCATGAACTAGTGGACTCACTGATACAACACCCTTAGGAAACGACACCAATATCAAAAGCAACACACTAAAAAGGCCTTAAAAAAAGTAGTCAACAGATAACGCTTCTTCACCATCTGTGGCAACTGACTTCCCTCCTCTAATTCCATTTCAACTTTTTCCAACCATAGAATGATTAAGATGGTGAACATTTGCATCTTTTTTAAATTGCAGCAGAGCATTAATGGTGGAAAAAAAATGAGATATACATGTAGTGGATGATGAGGTATTCAGTTGGTATAGAATTCTTAATCCCATTACCAGCTCTATAAAGCCCATAAGAGCCATCTGATATTGAATAAAAACACACGGATTATAAGGGTCGAAAGCTGAGAGCAAGAATGTTTTGGAACGAAGAGTTCCATGGGTCGTAAAAAAGCTTCCATTGGAGTGAGGAAAGCGATAGATGATATATATGGTCTCTTCAATTTCTATTAGTTTGCTCAGGCTTGGCCATCATCTTGCTAAGTGCAGATTTCTGCATCAAGTTTGATAAATTTGGGGTTATCTTAGCAGATTTTGGCTGGCACCAAGCAAACCGGCAAGTCAGAGAATGGCAATGGATTCTTTCTTGGCTTTTATTTCTTGCTCCTGTATCTGTATTGGTGCAAGTTTCTGCGCTTCTTGGAATAAGACTGTTTCAAACTTTCTATCTCTTTAAGCCTATAGACATTCTGGTCGATTACATTTCTTTATTACATCTCATTAATTCATCAGACAAAAAACAACTTGAAACAAATGTTAATACTGCACATTGGAAGCATATCCTCGATGAGTGATCATAGTTCAAACTTACACGTGTGTGTGAGTACATGAAAGAATATTAAACTTACAACGATGGATCACGTCAAGAAAAGAAAAGGCTAAAATCCACGTACCTTTTGCTTGGTTCATGATACATTTCCCCATTGCACTGGAAGTTGTCGATTTTCAGTTTCTCCAAGGTCCTTGTCCACTCTTCAAGAGAGATGCATAAAGCAACTCATTCCAAGTATCTGGCACGCCAGGCAAGCACCAGTGGCTGCAGTCTTGTGCATGCGCTTTGGCAACTTGTTGAGCTGCTTGATACTCCGCTCTGTAAACAGAAGGGTGGCCATCCTTTCTATAGTCTGTGAGCCGACTTATGTTTAAATATATAACTGGAGTTTTCATGTCCTTAAGCACATATTCTAGAACTCTCATCTTTGAAGGGTACTTTGCCAGATGCTTATCGTTGAATATTGGCTTGGTTTCTTTGTCACACTGCCCTCCAGAGTTCCATCGGCCACCCCTGCAAGTAACCGCCCATCAAAACTTATCATGCTACATCTCCCTACTTCCTTACATGTTTATTATCATATAGAATTGATTTGTCAACAAAATATCAAAACCAGATTGTAAAACCTAAAATTGAACAAGTTACAAACAGGTCCATATAATTTGATTACAACCTCAATCTTGGCAAACTATCTGTTATTCATGACAAGAAGATATGAAGTAAAATTTAAAATATATCAGCAGTAGATAAACTCTGATGCGTGAGATGGAGAATTAAGATTTACCGACGTACCTGAAATGTGTGACGGAAAATCCTCTGAAAACAACCTGAGTTTTGCTTCTATCAATATTCTTATCCACCCAACTAGCCCAAGTGGCAAGTGCTCTCTTGTATGCTTCCAAAACTTTAAGCCTCGGGTGCACATAATTACCTTCCTGGTAATATTCTTCCCTGTAAAAGACAAAGGGACTAAATCGAGTAGAAAGTAAATAATGCTATTTCAATAATTTAATTTTTAATTCAGGCTATCTTGATTCTTCCTCATGATTCAGCTTTTCATTTTTCTTCAGATATTCTACCTTTACGCTTGTTGGTCCTCATTTGGCAAGACCCAAATTAAAGATCTCGAAGCAAAGTATTTCATCGACAAAAGACCAGAACTTACCCACGAGCGGTTTTTTCATGAGTCCACCAGTGTCCAGTATTGAATACTAGTACATCTGCATCGTAATACATGGAAGTAGTCTTATCCATCAAATCCAGCCTTAGTGTCTCAAAAGAACCATTTTTGCCTTTGAAAGATGATTCCCTCACAAGAAACGGGGAACTAACGAAGTCTAAGGTGCAGTTATAGTCCTGCAAGAAAATACAGTCAAAGCATGATGGATCAGATAGGAATATATTTTTCCGATATCATTTTGTAAGATTTTGAGAGGTTACAGAGCATGCCTCAAATCTGAAAGCATAGAATCCCTTCTTTTTGAACTCATGCCTTCCAGAAATCTGATAAACTCGTTTTTTGTCTCGGACACCATGGCGGAGCAAGCAAACAAGAGACTCCCACATGTTCCTATTCAGTGAATCTCCAACAAAAACTAGCTTTCGTCCTCTAAGTTTCTCAAGAAAATCAGTTGAGTTTAGGCTGGGAAGGCATTTTGGGCAACATAGACATTAAATGACTAATCAACATATTCAACCACAAGAATTCTTGCTAACCTTATGTTTTCCATAAATCTATAATGTGCCCTATCTGGGACACATTAACTGATATACCAGCTCCATAATCATCATTTCCAATCTAGAACACTAAGACAAATTGTATGGCATGAATAATTTATAATGGTTTGTCATATGAAGAAACAAACAATCTAAGATTAGGTACTGTAATAGGAACGAATTTGCAATCAATGTAAGCACATAAATGCTGTCTTGTTGACTACATGACTATAACTAGAAACAGGACAACAGGTTAGTAAGGATTTCTTAAATGAATTCCATTCTAAGTCCTGCCTCAGATTCTACATATTTTAACTAAATAATTCAGACTAGGCAAATCACAATCATAAGAAGATATATCTTACCTAGGGATATCACACTCATAAGGCTGCCATCTCCATTTCACAAAATCATGATCTGGCCTCCCATTAAGGCGGCAATCAAAAGTCCTATCAATATAAGGGCAAGAACCTGGAGGATAATATGGCTTTGTATTGTCTCTAACCCATCTACCCCTAAAGATGTCACAATCCTTATAAAAACTTCTATTATCCCCCGGAACCTTTATTCTTTTTTTTCTTGAATCACTACGACCTCCTTTGTACGAGTAATTACCAAAATGACCATCTTCTGGGGATTCAAGTTTTGCCACATTTGAAGTGTATTCATGCTCAACAGAATTTACAATTGAATTTTCACTGACATTTTCTCCTTTTGCAATCCCCTTGGGACCATTTTCTTCAACACCAACATTTTGATTCTTCACATTTTCCATATAATCCCCCACATGGGCATGTTTCAATTCCATTCCTTTCCCACTACCATTTACTAAAACTGTACTTTTATCAGTCTGTGGCCCATTTTTCCCATCTACTTTGTCTTCAGCACTTCCCTCTTCAACAAAATAGCTTCCATCTTTCAACTTCTCAGACACATTCCCTACGTGGGCATTCTCAAAAACCACATCTTTCCCGTCAGAACTCAAAAAACCTGAGCTTTTATTACCCCCCAGCACATGGTCATTTACAGTACTAAGTTCTTGTGGTTTCTGAATAATACTAGTAGCATTATGAGAAGAAGAAACCCCACTAGAAAGGGGCCATGTAACAAAATAACTATTACTACTAGAACCAACACTATTCCACCCTCGAAAAACTGGTTTCAGAAAAGGAGCCTTGAACGAAACATCGTACATTACAACGCACAATCCAATGAAAGACAGCATAATGACTAAACCAAAGCCTGAAGCCACCTTCCTTCTTGGAAACGATAACTGAGCTGCGAATGAAAGTTTTTTCAAGTCCATGGCTGGTTAACTAGTAGACAAAATTCACCCTTTTAACAAAATAGTTTATTCTGTACGTAATTTGTACAGTAATCTGTAGCTTGTACTATAGTTTATTGTTTTTTTCTCGGAATTTTGGTGTGTTCGGAGATTGCTATGAAAAAGGGCAGAAGTGTGTCTGTTCCAAAAAGAAGGCCAAAATAAAGTATTTTTAGCGTGGTGGGGTTTCAAAGCGGTGATCTTTTCGAGTTGGCAGAGGATTCTTTATATTATTATTGGCATGGTTAGATGGCATGGTTAGATGGCATGGTTGGATAGAACATAGATATGGCTAGAGAGGTGGTAAGAGCGATGCAGTTCTGAAATGACATAACTACCCTCGCTTTTTTAACGAAGATATTACCAAGAGTAGATGCAATAAATGAACATTCAACAGGGCAAGTTTAGGGCATTTCGGTCATACCAATATCTTGTACAGGCAAACCGCAGTAACCGAACTTTCCGGGCCCACATTATCATTCCGTCGTTCGACACTTGTCCTACGATGCCGTACGGCCGAAAATCTTATTATCCGAACATTGTGCGGTCAGGTGCTGCTGTCATCAAGGAACTTCCGTACGCGACGAACCGCCTGTCGGCAGTTGGATTGGCGCCGCATCTAATGAGCTGGTGATCCTGGACTGCCTCCATTTGTATTTGTAAAAATTTGGGCACTTGGGCCCAATCTATTTCATATACCTGAAAGTCTGTTCATGATTGGATTGTAATTTTGAATTCAATTTTAATTTTAAAATATTTATTTAATTAAAATATTAAATAAACGAAATTTATTATAAATATTAAATTTGAATTCAATTTGATTTTTAAAATTTTTATTTGATTAAAATACTAAATGGATGAAATTTATTATAAATATTCGTAATTTAAAATAAATTGATCTGATATGAAATTAAGCAATTCGATTCGTTAAAATTCGAATTTGAATTTTAATATTTTTTATTAAATTAATACTGTTATATATAATATTAATAAATATTTTAAAATTAAAATTATATATTATATCAACCTAATATCTATATTATCTTTTATATTATATTATTAATATTAAGTTTTTAACCTAAAAAATAAGAGGAATATTGATAAAATATCAAATATAATAATATATAATAGTTCATATATGCATTAATATAAGGCGAAATAAGAATTTAATATTTAAATATTTAACTTTTGAACTAATATATAGTAAAAGTTGTTAAAAGTTCAAATATAACATATATTAACTTCACAAATACAATATTTTTATAAAATCAAAAAAGAAAAAAAGAAAAATTGAGTTGGATTTTTTAATTGAATTTCGGATATTCATCGGATTCGGACATAGTACTGACTAACAAAGATTCTATAAAATTTTGGATCTGATTTGAATATAAATTTTGATAACCGATTCAAATTTGGATATGTCAGATCCTATCCAAATTCAATTCGTTGACAACCCTACCTAAAACTTTCTTTTATTTTGGTTTCCACTAATTAAGAGTCCATTTGATTGTAATTCAATTCCAATTTTTAACTTTTTTTTGGAAAGAACATCACAATATACATAAGGTGCACAAAGGAACTTATATGGATTCAAACTTAAGATTTCTCACATAATAGGGGAGATTGATGTCACTAAACCCAATTTTCAATTTTCAACATTCTTAAAATGTAAAAAAGTATTTATAGAAATAAAAATATATTTGGATGATTTATTTGAAAATGTTGAATAGACCAAGCATAAGATGAAATAAATTAAGTTTATACTTTTAAAAAAGATGCATTTTAAAAAAAATATATTTACATTTTAATTATTTGAAGTAATGCTAGGTATTTATATTAAATTCAATTTATTTTTGATTGATATGATAATAAGATGGTGCGATTAATTTAGAAAAAATAAATAAAAAAATGATAGTGACTGTTATTTTGCTATTTCATTTTCAATTCAATATTATTAAATATTTTATTCTAAATTGGAATATATGATGAAACACCGATTAAAACACAAAAGAAAAAAACCCATCTTAATACATACCAACTGCTTGTTGTAGGAACATGGGGCTTTCCTCCGTCTTATGAATACATGGATTCAACAAATATAGACAGAATAGTCAACGCATTTCACTTCAAACCTTAACAACATATAACAATATAAACAAGAATCGTGTAAGAAAAGAACCCGACTACTATCTTGGGCCAGAGAGTTCCATTGTTTCAACCACATGAGAAGATTCCTCAATGTAATCTGAATATCTTCGTCCAGGTTGTTCCGATGGTCTGCACTCTGGAGTCCCAACATTCTGTGATTGCTCCAACTTTTCGGCTAAGCTGTCTCCTTCCAGCATCCTCAACACTTCTGACATCCTAGGACGATGCAAGGGATTGAATTGAGTACAAAGAAGCGCTATTCGAACTATTTCTTCCAATTCTGTCTTATCAAAATCATTCTTTAGATTTTTGTCCACCGCAAGACTCAGCTTCCCCTCTTGATCGAGCTTCTTCACCTGAAAGTTCACCATAAGAAGTAAGAAGCTTAGTTTCTTGTACGTTTATGGAAACATACGGTTGATCATACAGTAATATATATCTAAGCCATGAGTAGGATGTTGGGAGAGGTGGAGGAGATATGTTAGTATTACCCAGTCAAGTATGACTCCGTTTTGTTTGGTCGCGCGGCCAAAGTCTACTGCCTTCTGGCCAGTAATTAGCTCAAGAAGCAATATTCCAAACCCAAAGACATCAGTTTTCTCAGACGATTGACCGGTTGATAAGTACTCGGGAGCAATGTGGCCAACAGTGCCGCGGACTTCTGTAGTAACATGAGAGTCCCGATGATCCAAGAGCTTTGCCAATCCGAAATCTCCAACAACTGCCTCAAAGTCTTCGTCCAGCAGAATGTTTGCAGCTTTGACATCACGATGAATGACTTTGGGCTCGCATTGCTCGTGCAAGTACACCAAGCCCCTTGCCGTCCCCAGTGCTATCCTTTTCCGTCTCGACCAATCCAACACTGGCCTCCCATGGACATTATCTGGAAAGAAAAGCAAATATGAGAATAGCAAGAGAGACTAGATTCATAAGTCACTTCAGAGAAGAATTTCCAACCTTTGAGTCTAGACGCGACGCTTCCATTTGACATATAAGGATAAATGAGAAGCCGTTTGTTTTGAGTTGAACAGAATCCCCACAGACGTAGAAGATTTCTATGGACAGCCAAACTGAGCAGCTCGACTTCTGTCTGGAACTGGATTTCACCACCCGCAGCATTGTAATCTTTTAACAATTTGACGGCCACCACAGTCCCGTTGTTTGAGCGGCCCTTGTATACAATGCCAAATCCTCCCTTCCCCAAGATGTTCTTTGGATTGAAATTGTCAGTTGCGGCTCGGAGTTCCTGGAAAGTGTACCTTCTTAAATGACCTAAACGTACCTCTGGATCGTATTGATCTGCCAATTAATATCATTGCTTAGAAGGGCAATAACAGGCAAAGTAAATAAAAAAGACAACAGGAGTATGTATTAAGGCAAACTCATTCTCTCCCAATTTACTATAATCTGATGAAGATTATCCATCTGATTTCCAGCGATAGTATCATCATACAGTCACTTGAAAGCATTTAGAGTTCAAAAACTGTTCTTCAAAAACTATAGTATGAGGTACTTGGACTTACCATTAATATCGAAGAAAATCTGCTGATTGCGCCTATATCGCCACCAAAGAAGCAAGCCAAAAACTGTGATAATTAGAAAGGCACAGCCGAAGCTAGCTCCAAAAGCAACAGCAACATGATGTTTTGCTCCAGATTCTGATTGATATAAAGCAAATACAGATTTGAACACAATATCAATGAGTGGAGTATCAGAAGAAAAAGATCTAGGGGGAATCAGGTGATATTCACCTTTCACAGCACCAGGAGGGAAGGATAATGGTTCCGGACAGACAACAGAACAATTGTTCTTAGAAGTCTGCCCACATATTAAAGGATTTCCAACTATTCTGAAAGCAAATTGGAGCAATGAGACGATTTTATTTAGTAAAACAAGTATGATTGCAATAGATTAATTGGCTGAAAAGAGAAAGACAACTCACCTGAATGTTCTAGCAGAAACTGTCGGCAAGGAACCGCTGAGATTATTGAAAGAAAGGTCCCTGCAAGTTTTCATTAACTATAAGTTCTAACTGATTCAAGGAAGGAAGAAACTTAGTTTTTCTCTGAATTCCCAATATTAATCTAAGAACTAAATAGCATGATGTCATACACCAATGTGAGGGTTTCAACTTTGGCAAGAGAGATAGGAATTGGTCCAGTAAGGCTGTTGTTGTTAAGCCGCCTGTCTTGCTCAAAGAAATATCAAATGCTGTGGTCAGTTGTAAGTCAATAACAAGGACTAAAGGCGCAATGTTTTGAAAGCTTATTTTTGGCAGAAGTCCCAAAACTCACAGATAATTCAAGTTCTTCAGATTCCCTAGAGAACTTGGTATTTCACCGGTAAGCTTGTTGTTGGAAAGATCAAGTGTCTGAAGCTTTTCTAACTTACCAATGACAGCCGGAATAGGACCAGTTATATCATTGTTCTGCAGCATCCTACAAAGGCGTGAGAAAAAATTATGTTAGTCATGAAATGATGAAATGTTTAGCTTCTAACAGAAACATAGTACACGTGATAAAAGCATAACAAATTAAAACAGCCTACAACTAAGAGATAACAGGAAAATGACAGGAGTAAAAACTCACAAGGACTGCAAGTTGGTGAGGTTCCCTATTCCAGGTGATAATGTTCCAGACAAGCTCAGACTAGGTAACTCTCTGATAACAAGCAAGAAATACAGTTGAGAATCAGTGCAAAACTTGGTTGTGTAATAATAAAGAGTTTTCTCTCAATTTTCAGGCAACTTACAGAGCAGAAACATAGCCATCTGAGGAACAAGTAATCATCCTCCAAGTACAAGGATCCACCGAATTAGCATCCCAGCTCTCCAGGGCTTTATATGGATCATGTAGCTCTTTTTTCATAGAGATCAATGATACAACTGCAGGGAATCGAAGAAGACTAAATAATCTATCAAACATAGATGGGCTCATTTATCATTGTTTTCCTAGTCATGCTAGCAAAAAGTCACCAACATTTTTAGGCAAACATATACTCAGTCCACAATATTTCCAACACTAAATAAAGGGGCAGTGAGTACATATCAGAAAGGCACTAAAAAGACCAGTAAAAATGCAAAGATAAATAATAAGACATAAGTCATAACAAGTAAATAAAAGCAAATTAGGACACGAATTAGTTGAGGCACTGAACTTGAATTGAGTCAAAACTAGAAAACTCATCCCAGAATAGTGAGGATATTGTGAAATCCAAATAAACAAGAGTTACAAGATGCCATGTAACCATAAAACATAGTACAAATTCGAAAGGAACAAACTTTTCTCCTTTTGTAATATCCACTGGATTAGAAATTTGAAAGGAGGAAATTTACCTTCATAATTTACACCAGAAGGAGATAGAGTTGAATTAGAACCATTGATCAATGCCAAAATCAACAATCCTACTTCCCAGACCAGGGAGTTCTTTCTTTCCATACTCTGATAAAACTCACCCACCAATTTCACCTTTCCTGCAAATTTTTCATCACCTTCACAGAATAAGCCATTCTCACATTAATTCACAGCTTCCATAGACTGCCTTGTTACTATCCAAACAGCTCAAACAAAAAAAGCAACCCCCAGAATCAGAAGTCAGAAACCCACAAACCAAACCCACCACTAAAAAGATGTTCTTTTCCCACTTCTGTCCCAAAAGAACCTCAAGTATTCTCCTTAAAGCTCCAAGAATCCACCAATTTCAGATTTAAAAGAAAAAAAACAAAAGAGGCCCAGAAGATAAAGTTGAGTCTTGAGCAGTAAAGTGGAGCCCTGCACTAAATAGGAACCATTTGGGATTGGAGGGAAATCAAGAAAATGAAGGGCGCTTTCCTGATAAAAAGCGCAGACAGAGACCAGACCTAAAACTCTGACGGCCTTTGAGATCTGGGAATTTTATTAGTGTTTGAATTTAAAGTTTTAACTGATCCCAAAAAAATTCTATTCCTGTAATTCTTCACAGCATATCCTCTCGATACTGTGCTGCTACCAATATTAGCATTAAACTGTACGCTCTCTGTCTGGTCATAACTCACAAGCACTTTTGGTACTGAGCAGCAGAAAGATACAAAATACACATGCAGAAACGTCCAAATCGTAAGGCCACGGCATCAAAGATACAGATATCGACAGTGTGAAAGAAAAAGATGAAAAATATATATATATTGCTCCTTTTTATATTATTACATTTTTCTCTTTCTCAAATTAAATGTTCCTAAAATCTGTACTTTCTTTCTAAGAATATATTCTCATTTAAGTTAAATATAAAAAACTTATATTATGCTATTACAAAGAAAGTTTTTGTGACAGGTCCCCTGCTGGTTAGATTTTGAGCTTTTTTTTATTTTTTTATTTTTACTTTTTTGGAAATGTAAATAATTATTTTGGTCTGTTAAAGTTTTTAGTCTAGAGCAGAGTTGGCCCAGATTGGGACATGCACCTCGTACATTGAACCAAGCAGGATGATTTTTATTAGTGATTTGTCTGCAAAAAGCATATTTGGTGAGTCAGATGGCACAAAGCATAATAAAGGGGTTATATAGGGATATATATTTGTTTATTGTTTACAGAAAACAAGTTGGTATAGTTGATGAGCTACCAAAAAAAAATATTATTAAATTAAGTCATGCATAATATATGTATAGTCTAAAACTTAAAAAAATAATATTTACAACTCCCGAAAATAGAACTCTAAAATATTTTGATCGCCAACTCCATTACATGAACATGTGATTTTAATAGGAGTGATGTGGGGCCGAAGCAACATCGATTATATCAATACTAATTCTAAATCGAGGATGAATTTAAGGCTGTAGAACACTAAAATCAAATTGAAAATGATTTTTCTGTCCATTCAAAAAAAAAAATCCCTAAAATGCTTTGACTTCATAAATTGCAAAATAAAACTCGAGTTTCTTGGCTAGTCCATTGGGATCTGAAAGAAATATAAAATTCAGATATTGGGCTGTTTTCTCCAAGAAAGGCTCTTTCTTGAATGATTGGATCAGGTTAGGGTATTGGGCAATATGTCCAAGAAAATCCATATCCAATAAACTATCAAAACGCCTGCCACTTAGGTACACAATCAAGTGATCAACAGTTGCCCTTGCTTAACCTTTCACATTTTTTTTAATTAATTTATACAAGTGCACTTCAATAATTCGTTAAGATTCAAACTTTAGATCTCACACATATAAAAGTAAAAGCAATGCATTAGACCAATTTACCACTTAGCAACCATTCACTTAAGTTTTAGAAGATCAAATTGGAATAAATTTTAATGCTACCTACTTAAAAATTATCCAGTATCTAGATGGATGATCAATGTGTGACCCATTACTCTATATGCATATGTACATTTATACATATGTGTGTGTATCTGTATATGGTAATATTATAAATTAAAATACATGAACGATTAGTATAGATAAAATCGAGAATAGCACCCTGCATTGAGCAACTTAATTTATGTTTAGATATCAATATATCAGGTATGATGAGTCAAATTCACGAAAATCTTATTTGAACAAGCATAATTAACAAATAAATTTAAAAATTTTATGAGGAACCACTTTAAAAATATAAATCGTATTATCGAAAATTGCATCCTTTTATAAATGTATAACTCACTTTCTATTTAATTAATTTAAACATAATTATTTTGTGAAACAAGAGAATTGAAGTATTTTCTTTGAAATTCAAACTTCATGTTGATGCTGAAAGCACTCTTACATGAAATGAATTTTGTATCATTTGTATATCATGTTATGTGAGGACAGGTGTGTATTTAACCTAATTTTATTATGTAAAGACTAATTTATTTTTAATCATTTTATATATTTTCAATTCAATTTAAATATAATTTTTTACTTCTTTTGTATTTCTCATTTTTTTCTTTTTTTTGTTATTTCTCATTTCTCTCTTCTTCCATTATTTCATATATTTTTTATTTTATACATATATAAATTTATTTATAAAATTTAGATTAATTTTTCTTTCTATTTATTCATTCCATATTAAATAATTTAAATTTTATAAAAACATATAACATATTTTTTGTGCATACTTAAAAACATATATAGCATATATATATAAATTTATCTACAAAATTTAAATAACTTTTACTTATATTTTTTTACTTTCTAATTATTCATATATATACTTATTTTTTTATTTACACTTATTCACATTCATAATATATACACACATATAAATTTGTTTATAAAATTTAAATACGATTTATAGTAGGCAACCTATGGGTGCTGTTAGGCAATATTATATATATTTTAAAGGATATAATATAGTTTAATTTGGATTGTTGATTTTTTAAAAGAAGATCCAATGGCTGATAAATAAAGGTATAATAGTTTTTTTTATATGAAAAAATACAGGCTAGATGCACATATCGCATGTGTGCTACACCAACATTATAAAGATGGTTCGTTGCATGATTTTTAAAAATCTAATGGTGTTTTTTTTATATATATATTTTTAATAGTGGGGTGTTTTGCTTATTTTAATGACCACAAGGGTTGCTCATAAAAAATTATTTTACTTTTAATTCAATTAAAAAAGATTATTATAGTAAATTAATTTAATTACTAAAATTTAGAATAATCATTTGTACACAAATTAATTTTCTAAGAATCGTATAATGTTAAAGTAAAAATTATAGATATTGAGACTTAGTCAACCCTTAAACAACACTAGAAAAAGTAAAAGTAAAATAAAACAATGACAAGTCAGCAAGAAGCCCTGACTCTAAATTTGGACATCATTTGTCACACGACTTAACTTCCATTATAAAACACGCAAGTGGAATTTGCTCAACAACTAGAACGATTAATATAAGATAAGCCGATGCGGGCCCCGAAATCTTTAATGATGAACGTCCACAGTTCACCTCTTCGCACGGCCGAGTCAACTCGCTGAACTTACTTCAAATTTCCAATTCTTCATCATGGTGGCTCGCCGCATCTCCTCAATCCCAACCTCAGAGCATGAAAAAACCAACCTCTTCGCGATCATTTCCTCACGCGCCACCATATTCTTCACACTCCACCACCTACACCCGCCGCCGTCCGTCAGCTCGCACGCCACCACCGCCTCCGCCTCCCCCGTGTTGTACACGTAAACGATATTCCCCGCAACTCTGATATCTACGGAAGAATCTCCGAAACTTTGGCTATTCAATCTGGTTACAAACTCTTGAGGCATTTCTCCAATCTTTTCACACAAAAACTCTTTTCCCCCGACACTCCAGACATTCACTCTTTCAACATTTTCAATCCCACATACTCCGACCAAGATCAGGCTGTTGTTGGAGCACCCGATATGGTAACTGCTGACGGGTTGTCCGGGATTCAAAATAAAAGGTTCGGACCAGGATTTGGTTTCCGGGTCGAACCAATGAGCTACGCCGGATTGTTTATCAGCGATAATGAGTTTCTCAGTCGTCGTGGCAATGGAAAGCCACAGCGAAGCCGCCGAGCCTTTCAAGTTCCCCGGCATGGACTCGCATGTGCACCAGGAGCGCGTTTTGAGATTGTAAATCTCCACGGCCAATGGATCGTCTTCGAAACTACACGCACCTCCAGCCACCACAACGGAGTCCCCCACGCGGGCGACGATTGGATCCGTCCGCCACACGAGGGGCGAGTTGACGGTGCACCAGTCGGAGTTCAGCGGGTCCAACGAGAAGCAGAATTTGGAAGGCGAGAGCATGTAGAGGAAATTGGAGTGGGATGATCTGAGGGCGGAGATGTACTCGATGGACGGTTGAGATATCTTGATCCAAACATTCGAGCGTGGGTCGTATGCGTGTACGGCGGTGGCGTAGGGGAAGCGAGTGGCTTGTGTGTGGAGGATCAGCCACGGCTTCGGCGTATTGTGGTGGCGGAGGGAAGACGACACGGCGTTGCACCACCGCTCAGACACGTGCCAGGCGGACACCATGTCGACAAGTGGTACGTGGGAGAGGATGGCTTCTAATACGTCGCCATGGATTTCTACTTCTTCTTCTTGTTTCAGTGCCATTGCCAGGTCAGTTCTGGGCAGTGTTTATCGGTTTGTTCTAAATGTGGATCTTTATTTATTTTTGTTGTTGTGCTACTCCCCGTGCTTGGCAGACAACTCTTAAATACGACGTCGCCTAATAATAATAAAAAAAAAATGCTAACAGCCCTTTTTTGTTTTCATTTTCAAGGTTTATTTTTATTTTTATTTTTATTTGGGAATAAAAATTAAAAATAAATATTTTCTCATAATTTTTTTAAAAAAAGGTACACATTTTTTTTCTCAAAATTCTTTATGAACCTACTACATCATCCTATTATACATCAATCAAATTCAATTTTGATTTGACATAAAGTAACCACTGTTATTTTTAAATATAAAAAAATATAAATTAATGTACTTTTCAACCTTATAATCTATCTAGTCATTACTTTCCAATATTTCATCAAAATACATCTCAATTTTTATTTTCATTTCATAACAACTTTCCAACTTCTAGAAATAGTTGGAAATGTGGCCTCTGGAAATAAAATCAAACGGGTTGTAAGTCCCATGATCAATAATTGCAGGCACTGTTAAATTGATGCAGTAATATTATTTTATATTTAATATGTGTTTGAAATTTAAATTTTTAATATTTTAAACGCATGTATAAATAGTATAAATAAAAAAATAATTGACCAACAATTAAGTTTTTTTTTTTTTTTTGAAATCATAGAGAAAAGGGCAATGAAAATTAAGGGTGTCAAAGTTAAACCAAACCCGATGATTCAATCATGACCCACCTAAAAAATATTATGTTTGGATTTGATGTTTTCAAGTTTTAGTCAAATTGGGTTAGACCTGAAACTGGCCCAAAAAAGAAGAATAAGGTTGGATTGGTTTCGAGTCAATATGCCAAACCTGAAAACAACAAGTGAGTGGCCCAATAATTTAATAAATTTTATCCAACCCAAAAATAATTGACTAATTAAAAATAAAATTTAAATTTAAAAAATTTATATAAAAAATCTAAGAGATTTGGGCTATGATTAATGGAAGAAACTAACTATTAGTGCAAAAAAGATTTTGGATTTGATTGTTGTCATCAAAATTATCTTTTGACTGTAATTTGATGTTTTTTTCTTTAAACTTTAATTTTTACTATTAAGTAGTTAACTCTGCATTGATGGTTTTTATCAAAATTGATTATTGAACAATAATTTTTTACTTTTTTGTATTTGGAATAATTATGGGCATGATAAGTTTTAGAGTTATTATATTTCTTACTTTGTTTGACCTTAATGATTATATAGAATAATAGATTTTATTAGTATATCAAACTTCTACTCAATTATAATGTTGAAATTTATAAATATAAAGATAAAATATATAGATTAGGTTGGGTTGGGTTGGGTTGGGTTGTTGAGTGATTTGATTGAAAATTAGGTTAGCCCAAATCTAATTCGATTTATTGTGGATTAGATTAGGGTTAAGCCTTTTAGATTTAGTATCGAGTTAGTTGGGTTTGAGTTTAGTATTTTTATGTTATACTACTATTGCAACTCAATTCGAACTCACCTGACCCAACTAAATTTTTTTTTTATTTATATACACGCACACATCAGGAGCCCGTTTAGGTTCGAACTCCTGATCTCCCACATTATGTGGGAGACTTATGCCAGTGGGCTACAAGCCACTTGGCCGACCCAACTAAATTAACAACATTAAATTGAAAATTTAGCTTTATTGAACTTGGTCTCTCGTACTTACCCAAGTTCTAAACCAATCCAATCCCCCCCCCCTCCCCCTAAAAGGGATCTTGCAAGAAGTAAAATTAGGGTGCATAATTTTTTTTAGATATTTTTTTTATATTTAAGTTAATAATATATTTATCTTATTATGAAAAAAGACAGAATAAAATTACTCAAGTATTGAAAATAGACTAAGATTGAAAAATGACATGTTTGGAGAAGTTCCATATATTTATAAATTTAAAATACATATTTTCATCAAAATTGAGTGATATGCTCTTTTATGTCAAAAGGATCGGTGATTGTCCTCAGATATGTTCTCCAATTTTCAAATATATCTTAAATTTTTTTCAACCGTTACAGTATTTCACTTTCTATTGCTATTACTTCAACTTGGTTCACCTCACCTAGCATTTATGCAATGTTCGGATGTGTTTTGACTTTTGGGAAAAGGATTTCAAAATATTTTCAATGGAACACAGTAAACTTTCCAACGAAAAAGTAATTGATTTAATATTAACAGCAAAAAGTATCTCCGTCTAAAACATAACCAAATATACAAATACTTCTCAATTTTTTTTTAAATATAAATAAAAATATATCACATTCTTCAATTCCACCTTCAAATTTAATTCCCCAAAACATACAAATCATAACACCACAAAACACAACTAGACATTCTCCTACCACATCTTAGTCCAAACCTTAAACTCGCTCTTTCCTACCTTGTTGGCATTAATTTGGTACAAAAAATGTGGAAAGAAAAAGAAAAATTTGAGGAAAAAAATAACATAATAAAAAGATTAATGTCTTTATAGATTGTTGAAGAAATAAAATGAGAAAAAAGCCTATCCACCATCTTTCTTATCTCCATTCTTTTTCTCGTTATTTTACTTAAATATTCAAGCAAATTTGATATTTGATATTTGATATTTTTATTTAGTTCTATTTTTTAAATATTTTTCTTTCCTAGTCAAAGTTATTAAACTAAATAAAGCGTACATCCCTTCAACAAATGTTTATGTCCCATTGGCCATTTAACTAATGTTTTTATTCAACTATGGCAATAATTATCAGTTGCCCACTTCATAAAGTAGATAGCAGATAGGTAAGGCGTGAATAATGGCTAATAAATACAGAGCAAATTGGTTGTCAATCTTGTCCATCCACTTGCAATGGAATAACATTTTGTGACAATTTTGGTATTTATAAAGATAAATAACCCGTCAACTTTGATTAGAGTTCAATGAGAATTATATAAAGTCAAATTTAATGACTTTAAATTAATAATTTTATCACATTGAGGAGATGGTTGTTAAGTGGTTATATGCCAAAATTAGTGAGAAAGTGACTGAAAAAATTGAGCTAAAAGAATGAAGAATAAGTCAAGGAATAACTAAGACAAGTGTGTATAGATAGCTTGAAAGCATCTATCCTACATTGAAATCTAAAACTAGAATTGAGTTAGTTAAATAATTTGAAAATGGCTTCAAGGGTTGAACCCCTTTGAGGGTATCCAAGCTTTTGGAGAGGAGAGAACCTACATGAGTGTGGGGTTGGGCTTGCTTGCATTGAACCACACTCATGTGCACGCCATCCAACTGACACGGTGCATGTGCAAGTCGGGGTGCTTGCAATCCGAATGTTATTTTTTACAGAAAATTTATTTAAAATAAATAAAATATTTTTTATTTTATTTATTTGTTGTTATTAATTATGTTATATAATTAATTTTATTTTCAGTTTTGAGACCAACCTCTCCTAAGGGATTGATCTGATCCGATTTAATATTTTTTTTCCCTTTTGAATTATATAAAAATATTGTATTTATAAAGTAATTTATGATATATTTGAAGTTTTAACAACTTTTTATTATATGTTAGTCCAAAAGTTAAATATTTTAATACTAAACCACTATTTTATATTATATTAATGCATAAATAAACTATTATATATTATTATATTTGACATTTGATCAGTTTTTCTTTTATTTTTTAGGCTAAAGACTCAATATTAATAGTATAATATATATGCTAATATAGATATTATCTCAATATAATATATAGAATTTATTTTAAAATCTTTATTAATATCATATATATAAGTATTAATTTAATAAAAAAATATTAAAGTAAAAATCTGAATATTTAACAGATCGAATTGCTTAATTACTCATTCGATCCACTTATTTTGACTTACATATATTTATAATCGAATATGATCTATCGAATATTTTAATTGAATAAAAATTTTAAAATTTAAATTAAATTTAAATCGAATTTAAATTAAAATTCGATTAATTCACAGCCCTACTTCAAGCGGCAACTCTTCTTAAACTCAAAAGTGTTGAGTTGAATCCAATTATAATTAAGGATTTGGTACATAGTAGGCCAAATTTCTTATAAAACAACCCCCCACCCCACCCCCCACCCCCACAAAAAAAAAAAAATAAAGAAAGAAAGACAAAAGCAACATTACTTAATACCATATAATATAAATTTATATATATTATATATTGGACAACTGACCAAATCTTAGTTTTATTTAAAATCAAACAGAAAATAATATCAAATTAAATAAATAAAATAAATTGTTACTTGATTACTGAGTTAAAGCAAATTTTTAGAAATAGAGATGAAGATGAATGAATAGTTTGGTGGTAAATTATTATTCCTGCTAACAAATTAATTGTGGGATCGAATTCTACGAGAGTAGTTAGGGAGCCAATAAACAATGAGCGATTGCAACTTCTAACCTCACATCGATAGTTAATAAACGTCACATATAATACGAGGAAAAATGAAAACCGGAGTAGTTGGAAATTAATCACAAATTTATTTAAAAAAAAATGGAAATAGAGATAAAATTATGAGGGCTTGTTTGCTTCAATTGATTATACTTGATAGATATATAATCACTCATAATTTATTATTTATTTGTCTTGATATAGGGCCCTGATAAGTTACTGGCTCTATATTAAATTGAAATATGTATCAAGAGGGAAGATGTTTAATATATATTTTTTGGGTTGGATAAGATTCATAAAGACCAAATTACCCTTTATTAGTATGCAAAAATATTATTAAACTAAATAATAAAATGTTATAATCGTAAAATCATATATTTTATTTTAATTTACGTTTCAATTAATTTTACCAGCCAAACATAAAATTACATTATTTTATTTTAATATATTTAAAATATATCAATTTATTTATATATTATTTTTAATCACATTATTTGAAGCAAACAAATTCTGAGAATAACCTCTCGTCGAAGGCGAAAGCCATAATCTTGGGCCCAAATTAAGATTGGCAGCCACTCGTCTAGTCCACATATCCGTAATGTTTCCATCAAATTTATTTCTAGGCAGTAGTAGTTCACAATTTAAAAGAAGAGGCTGAGAAGCAGATGGTACAATTTCCAGGTAAGCCAAAAAGAAAGCTACACAAATTTCCTCCCTAAAAATCTTGTGAATTTAATTCGGGTTGATGATAAGAAAATGATTTGTGAATATACTTTACCCTACATGTGGAAGTCTCAATTTACTTTTGTGACAAAGGATTTTGTCCTTAGGAAAAAAAAATTTAATGCTTGATAGGTGAATCAATTTATAATTCAAAAATATTATTAACTCCGTTATGTGGGAAAAAATATGGTGTCATTATCTGAATCGAGTGGTTTAGAAAGAGTTAATTGATATTCTTTTTTTTGAATGATAGTAGATAATGATATTCGAACTCGTCGCTAAGTAGACCTAGCAAAAACTTACCCAAACCCATGGGTACCCAAAAAAATGTTGGTAATTTTATCCATGGGTAAAATTACCCGCCGTTTTTTAGTCCAACCTGTGGTACCCGCAGGTAACATGTAAATAATTATTTATATTTTATTTTATTTTTTCTCTAATTTTTGCAATTATTTTGGAAGGTGTAACACTTTTTTTTGTTAATGATATCAATAATATTTAAGTGGTATTTAAACTTTTAGTTCAAAAACTTCCGACATATAATGAAATTTAAATTTAAATTTTGAAATATAATATAATTTAAACTTAATACATATTTAAATATTTAATTTGTAGTTTTCAAAATAAAATATTTGACATGCTTTAAAATATTTGTTCGAGATAATAATTGAAATTTGTAGCCTCTTTTATTAATTTTGTAGGTAATATTTAAATAATATTATGTAAATTGAAAAAAAATCTTTAAATATATAAAAAAATTATTACGGGTACTCGTGAGTTACCCATACCCGTAGTCACGGGTAATGAATCCACTATCTCGTGCCCAATAAAAAATAAATAGTTTTATTAGTGGATAAATTTACCTAATTCATTTTTACCCATAATTAAATTATCCACGATTATCCATTTACCAGGTCTATCGCTAAGGATGACAAATGCCTAACTCCCCGAGGTATCATTCGGCCAATATTAGTGATGGAGAACATGTTTTGACAGACGGGAAACAAAGAGCAACTTACAAATCAATTCAAGCCCATCCCAAATTTAATTTATTTGACTAATTTACCCTATCAAATTGGAGCTAACAATCATCATGTTATTTAAATTTCTATGTATTAAGTTGTGCTATTATATATATGACAAGAGGTTTTTGATTTAATGACACAAGTCTAACACATAAAATATAAAATTAGAACTTCAAATTTATTGAATTTTTAATATACCCCATGTTTGGGCTCAGTTTGACTCAACTCGATTCGTTAGATTCAAACTCATCAACAAATTATAAGCTCAAGTTCAGACTCAAGCTCGAAATATTAAATTATTTTATGAAAAAAATTTTAAAATTAATATATTTTATTAACTTGAGAACTTGTTCATAAGAATTACTTAACTTAAGTTCGATTCGAAATTTATATAAACTTGACTCAAATTTAATACTTTTTGAGTCAACTCGTGAATTGATTTGATTCGTTTACATATAAATTCATGCCTGAAACCCAAGGAATCTTTGATGATTAACCTTTGTACAAATATTCTTCTTTTTGTTACGGCGTTGCCCTAAGAAGAGAACTATTTGATGATTGATATAAGGTCACTGCCAAATATTGTTTATTTCTTAAGTACCAAAGCAAGCTGGCAATTGTTCGTATTATTCTTATCAAATTTATTTTTACTAAGTAAATAAGTAATGATTGATGAGCAAGGGATGGCGAGAATTCGTCCCCGTGTGATGCCACTGCAGAAGAACGTGATTCATGCTCAATAATGTTGTCCCCGTGAGAAAAAGAAAAACGAGTGATAAAGTAATATATAATAATGCAAAATGCTCATTATTATATATAATGTGACAAAAAATTTTATTTTATATAAATTTAATAGTGATAACTATTTTATTTAAATTGTCAATTTTGAATCGATGATATAGCGCGACAATCTATGTAAAAAGTGTTGTTACTTAGTGATATAATAAAAAATATTATCACTTAATATATATTATTAATAATAGTTTTTATTTAATAATTTCATTTTCATCAACAATCTTACATTGTTGTAATCTGTCCTTTGATTTCTCCAATGTAACTTTTGTTATAATTTTTAATTTTATTCGTACATAACTACTGTTTAATGTGTGCTTCCTTGCAAGTGGGGATGCAAATAAATCGAGTCAGTTTACTAGCCTGACGAGTT
>JACGDI010000734.1:1119119-1134508 GCA_014898725.1 Jacaranda copaia
CTAGATTTAAGTTATTTAAGAACAATGGTGATGAGTCTCTTAACCCGTTGACTTAGGATTAGTTAGTTTTATTTTTCGATGGTGGTAGGGAAGAAATATAACTTAATAGTAGAGTGTCATTTTGACGTGGTCGATTCGTTTGATGAAAAATAAAAAGAAATATCAAAAATTTGAGTAGGTAAAATTGAAACAGCTACTTTCGAAGTAACAAAAAGAAAGGCAACAATTGTAGTGGAAGAGTTTGAGTTGAAAAGAGGATTATTCACTTCTTGCTCTCGTTCAAAATTGTGCATAAGACTTTCATCTTACACAGCTCCTAAGTGATAAAAGAAAGAAGAACTTATTTTCTTTCTTTTTTGATTAGCTTGAGATCGAATCCATTTGATTTCTAAGAAAGATTACTAATTCTTAATTTTTCGTGGAATCCTTCATTAGTGATTATGAATGACTTTTTTTCAATCTTTTCAACCTTGATTTTGTTGGATCATGTTAGAAAGATTGAGAAATAGAACCATATGATTTAATTTCATTTTCATTTTTATTTTGTCAAATGGACTATGAAAATATTTTTTTCAATTTAAATATTTCTAGTAAAAGTACATATTTTAGCCAAAATTTGATTCAATTAACCTGATTGGAGAGATTGAGGAACATAAAAAATGTCCTGATGAGGATCTCCGTCTTTTTGTTATTAGGTCAAATTTGTATCACTCAATTTGTGCTTGATCGGATTGAATCTCAACTATTTTTTTCAGGTAACGTCAGATTGTCTTCATGATATATGTACTTGAATACCTATGCCCACTTCATTTATAAGGTATGTTGTTCCACTTTGGATCCTTTATTCCATTCTCTATTTCATTTCCTATTCCAACTTGCTTAATTATGCCAAGTGTATATGATTCTCAATCAATTTTGTTTATAAATAAATATTCAATACATGTGTCATATATACATGTAATGGAATAGAAAATGCAATAGAAGATTTAAACCAATGTTATTCGAACTGATCAAGCACTTTTCTTTCCAATTTTCCTTATTTATTTCGTATATTCAACTTGAGTTGTGCATCAAAGGGTTTTTGCTGGTGATACTCGAACAATCCTAATGACCTTTTTGTGGGTTTAGATTCTAGATGTTTCAAACTATCAAGCAAATATCTAGTACATTCGATAACGTGATAGACCTCAACCCAATAGAAGAATTATCCCCAATCCTATATCAAAACTCATGCAAAAAGTTGAAAAGTAAACAAATGAAAGGGGCTTTCACCTTGAGAATTTGGACTGGTAATTTGCAAGACCAGAGGCCATTACTTGTGACCCGTTTTATGTCCAAAGAGAAAAATACAATTTGAAATCCTTGAAAATGTTGGTACAATATTAAACTAGATATACTAGTGGTAATCAAATGGAAAACAAAAGACTAGATAAATCAGCATTGGCAACTTCATGCAGCTGCACTGACGCACTCAATAGCCTGTTTGCATATGCCAGTCATGGTTGCCTCAGGTCCATAAACCTATCGCAGAAAGAAATGAACAATAAGGCTTACTTTTACTAAAATAAATCTCAAGACAGCATTAATGTCTAGGGAAATTGGCACAAATAGCATCGTTCAAATGACCATAACATTTAGCAAATAAAGATCCAAATTGTTGGAAGTAGTAACTTAGGACCATAATAATCAATTTTTTTTTTAAAAAAAAGGACTTCACTTGCTGGAAAATATTGTTAACATCGAAATTTGCTTGTCTATCAGCATTGAAAAGTGCGCCAGCTCAATAGAAGCAAACGCTACACAAACAAATTTTTGGTATTGATAGTACTTTCATGCGAGCAAAGTCCTTTTTTCTATTATTTAATTGTTACAATTTTAAATTACTACCTCCAACAATTTCGCTCATCATTTGCCAAATAGTCATTTCAATAGTCTTATTTTTGCAATTTTTTCTTAATTTTTAGCTCGCAGCCATATTATGATTTATCAAAATTATACCTCAATTGGGATGCCGATCTCTTCTGCAAGAGTTCTCATTCTTGCAAGACCCTTCTGGTAATTCGGGCCCCCTCTTCTGACATACAAATGCATTCTTGCAGCCTTAAGTTTGGACTCCTGTTAAGACAGCAGCCAAAGTTAGAACTCAAGCTTTTGACGAAGAATCAATGGTATTTGGAGTGTTTGCTGAAGTTTTGGTACCTTTTCTTTCAGGGCTCGGATAATGCCACTAAATGTGGCGGCCACATCGGTGAAGTTAGCTATACCGCCGCCTATCACTAGGGCTCTCTTCTGGCCGTCAGGCTCTGCAGTTGCACACTACATACAATTCATCAGATATCAGTCCAGTTGCCAATGGTAAGAGAACAAACGCGAAGTTTCATTCTTTCAAGAACCTAAATTCTTACATCAATTACAACTCTGGCATACTGCAAGACCTCCTCTTCATTGGGGGCACCACTGTATTCTGCATAGTTCCCCAGCTCAGAAGCAAAGCCAAGATCTCCAACCTGTAAACGCATAGAAGATTTGAGAAAGATATCAAGTAATGAAGAAAATAATGAAATTCTAAGTGAAAGAAAACGCACAGTATCTGCATAGATGACACTTGCACCTCCTCCAGCAACCATAGTCCAAATTCGTCCTTTGGGGTTCAAGACGGTGAACTTGAGAGATGCACTTGTCTGGAAGCCAAATGAAAGAAAAATAAATAAACTTTCGTGGATTCAGACAGAGGTTAGATGTATCGACATTGTACCTTTTCATCAAGTCCGTGGATAAAGCTTTCTGTAGGACTCATTACCCTTCCAAATGGCATTGGGAGTTCAATATTTCCCCATCTGCAAAAATAAAAGGCCATGTGAGAAACAATGGAGTCCTTCTATTTTGGCCTACTTATGCATCTCCCATAGTAGATGGGATATCGCTAAAGTTTAATCAAGCAAAATAGAAAAGTTGGATTACTTTTTGAAGTTCTTAAAAGTAGCAGTGTCGTCAAGCTCGCCTCTCATATCCAAAGGATAAGGCTTTCCATCAACCAAGGTGAAAGGATTCATCTCAAGAAAAGTGAAGTCCAAATCTAAGTCAAAAGAAACGAACTTGGGTCATTAGCTACCTTGAATATCTTTATAAGTGAAAACTTTTTGGACAGAGTATTTTAAGCGTACCTAAGAAAAAAGCATAGATGGCTTTGATGAACCCCTCAATAACACCTTTAATCTGTACCAAGTAAAAGAAATATGACTGAGAGTTTTTGAACATATAACACTATAACCATACAAATTTCCACTAAAACTCAACTTCAAAATGGCTAAAAAATGGGAAGAAAACACTTGATTCTTTAATACCTCTGAGGGAAGGGTAGCCAGAAGTGGAGCAAATAGTTCTGATGTAAAAGATACACCTGTTGGCACAAAGATAGTCTTCACCTGGATAGAGTGAAAAAGATCTGGTTAAGCTTGAAACAAACTTGTAATAAGCTAAAAAGAAGTTGCCTTTTTGCTGATTGAAATTTGTGACACAGAGAAATGCTTTTAGTACCTTGTCCCAGTTCTCTTCAATCTCAATTCCTCCACATTCCGAAAAGCTGATACTACAACCAAGCCTTTCAGACACAATGTTTAGATAGAATTCTTCATTGTGCGGAACAAACGGTTCAACAATGAACGTTGTAATGGGTCCTTTGCATCCTCCCATTTCTACCTGTTTTTACAGAAACTATGTTGAATTTAAGCAAAATCATGGATTTCGTTACTACAAAATAGATAGAGCCATAGATTGAAGCAATACAAGACATAGTTTGATAGAATATAAATTGAATTAACACAACAAATAACTAGTAAAGCACCTCTTTGCCGAGCCGGTCTTTTACAAATGCAGCAACTCCAGCCAGATCAAGGTTCAAGGCAACAAGACCACTTTTCCCGCGCTTCCCAAATAGCATATCTGGTTTGACAACCAGTTTTGTGGAAGAGAGCCAAGGTTCCTTTTCGACTAGTTCATTGAAATCAGTGGACTCGGTGACCTAAACAATCAGATGAAAGCTTTAGATTTTGACAGTTTTTCAGAAGACTATGTAATAACAAGAAATAAGCTGTTTCTCCCCTCTTCTTTTCATGAGTACTTCTGAAGATATTTAAAACCTTGGTTCCAACAAACTCGGATGATGAAAACTTGTACCTTGGAAACGATAGGACATCTTTACATAAGACGTCCTCGACTTGTCTTGCATCATTGTCCTAAATGTCTACTTTGATCCGGTGATTAATTCATTTTATTTTGAACAAGAAAATATTAAAATGGAGCAATTAAATATCGTGATCACAATAACAATGGCATAGTTTTGTATCTGTCAAACAAAGCATGTTACTTGAGTGATAGCTCAGGTGTGAAAACCTATCTTAAAGTCACCCACTTTCAATGCATTAAGCTATCTTTCATCCACTCTCTTTACTTCCAGCAACAATAACAACTTTCTTTAGAACAGTCAATTTCTTGAAAATCATGTAGAAATGGTAACCAATTACTAGAAAACTAACTATAATCAAATTCTTGAAGATTTTAAATGATGAAATATCTAGATATCCCAAGAATATCAGCAGAAATTAGTATTTAGTTTGTGAGATTAATTGAACTCACCTGGGCAGATTTGATTTCCAATTCAGACCCTGAAATCCTCTTGAAATGCTCTTTCAACAGTCTCTTGGAATCATACTCTCTGATCTTCTTCCTCGCCATTTCTTATCAACCTGAAATTTTCCCATTCAACACAAACATTATTCAAAAGAAAGCCCAGATCCCCATTTCCAGGTCAGAATCAAGAATCCTCAAATTCAAACGAATCCAAGATCCAAATATTCAATCACAGCATCAAACTCAACATTCAAAATGCCATTATAAAACCCATGAAAAAATACAAAGAAAGACAAGATCTTTACTCTTCGAGAAAAGACCCAAATGAAATGCAAGAAGTTTGGTGCGTTTGCAACTTAACAGCAGCACTGGCTGAAATCTTGGGATTGCTCCACCTGAATTTATAGTTAGGGAGTTTGAGGTACATCAGGTGCAGTAGTAATAAAATAATGGGGTTGTGTTCTAGCGGGAAATTGTGCGCACAAATCATAAATGAACACGAGGCAGAACAGATGTACCTACCCCAATGTGGACCGATCATCATACTGATTGGTAAAAATTGTAATGCTAATTTTAATTAATAAAGTTTCCTTGTTTGATTATTTGGTCTAGTCCAAGAAGTGGAACTTCAGTTCCTTAATGCCAAGTGACCTTAAAATGGCAGTCTAAGGAATAAAGTTCGTTCTTTTAGTACTGCAATGGCGGCTGGATTGCACTGACTTCAATGTGCCACTTCAACAAATTCACATTTGAAACCGTGCCCAAAGTCAGTTTTCAATCCCACTGTTCAGCCGCCGCCTGCGGACGTCCTATTATGACTTGGACAGGAAAAAAAACAAGAATCTTACACTATGTTTGGTTCAAAAATTTTCCCCAAGTGTGGAAAAGAAAAAAAAATTGCTGAGAAAAATATATTTTACTATTTAATTGATAAGGAAAATACCAATACTATGTTTGGTTGAAGAAATTTCACAAAGAAAGGAAAATATTAAAAAAAAATCAAAAAAATATAAAATCTCACACTTATTTGGCTATTAAATAAAATAATAAAGAAATGAATTGAGGGATGTCTATGATGGAGAAGGAGAAATATGTTAAATAGGTATTTTCCTCATTTTCCTCACATTTTGTGAGGAAAACTTATTTTTCTCAAACACGCTATATTTTTTCTTATATTTTCCTTTCTTTAATATTTTTCTTATCAACCAAACAATAAAAAATATTTTTCTTAATATTTTCTTTTCTTTTTCCCACTAAAATCCTTGAACCAAACATAGTGTAATGAAGTAAAAACTTAAAAAAAATATAGTGTTTGAGGAAAATGAGGAAAAAAGTCTATTTGACACCTATCAATTTCTCCACCACAAACATTCCTCCATTCATTTTTCATTATTTTTTTTAATAACCAAATAAATTTAAAATTTTATATTTTTTTAATTTTATTTTCTTTTTTCCTAACATTTTCCTTTCTTTGTGAAATTTCTTCAACCAAACATTGTGTTAGAGAAGTCGACGTGGAAAATTATTAAGCTAATTAAAATCAATTACTTCCTAGGTTGGAATGCTTAGACTTGTTTTAAAGTGTAAAACTTATTTTAAAAAAAATGCTTCCTAAGTTGGGCTAATTAATGTCGCAAAAGGATAGAATAATGAGCATGTTATCTCCAAAGTTGTAGAGCAGCCAATTAATTAAATGGTATCATCCTTTTATTTAAATGTGTAAAATTTAAGATTTAAATTTTAATAAACAATTGATGCATATGCATTTGTAAATAAAAATATATATTATTTTTAAAGTTGTCCTGTAATTATTGATGTTATGCTAACTATCGATAAATCTTAAAATAAACATATAATTTCTTTTTATAATATTATGCTTTGTTCGGAAAATTCAAAAGAGAAAATTAATGGTTAATAAAATAACATTAAATTTATTAAAAAGATATTTTAATAATCAATAACTCTAAAAGACAAGTTTATATGTGTAAAATCTATTTTTTGATTAAGGTTTGATAAAGAGATAATATTTCATGAAAATTGTTATTCTAATACTCTTTTTTTTTAAAGCATAATCTATTTTAACATCTATAGATAATAGTAAAATTCCTATTTAACATGAATGGTAAAAGTAAATGACAATTATTAAGGGTATAAAGGACATTAAACCTTGCAATAGGCCCTCAAGAGAGGGGAAAGGAAACAAAATCAAGATTATAAAGTAGAATGACAAAGGAAAAGGAAAAGAAAAAAGAAAGTAAACCAAACACCCGTATATATATTTCCCGGGTCGACGGATCGGTTAAACTTGGATTCGATAACCCATCACACTCTGATCTCTTCAGCTGGAAAGCCATCGAGTACTCTGTACAGACATTAGGGTTCCTTTTTTCTCGGAGAAATCTAATTTCCTTTTCTGATTCGTCTGGTGGCAGAAGTCTTCCGGGTAAATCCCGACCATATGTCGTTTTGAATTTTCCAATTTAGCTTGTACTTTGTTTTGCTAAGGTATTGCAGTCTTGGACTGTTGATTTTTAAATAGAAGACATGGATGAGGAGAAGATGGAGAAATTGAAGATCCAATTGGAGCAGTTATTGAATGAAACTCATGAATTTGTTCAGAAAGTTCCTCCGTCGCAGCTGTATGCCGCAATTGGAGTAGTTCTATCCACTGTGTTTTTGTTCTTAACCAGTAAGCTGCCTCAAAGATCTTGACTTTGTTAATTTCGGTGAAAATTTCGGGTTCTGTTAGATTTACTTTTCTTACAGTGTTAACGAGGCTTGGCTCTTCGTTTTTAGCCAGAGAATTGGTTGCGATGCACTAAAAGTTTCCGATATTTGTTGTTCCTATCAGACCTTTTTGAGAATTTTAATGAACAATTTAGCTGGAGAAATGTGCTTTGTTTTTATCTTAATCGTAAGCAATCCTTTTTATTATTCTAGATTTTGTTAGTCCTTTTTTATTTCATATTAAATTTAAGTAATCAACGTCCAGCAATTCTGTCTGAAATTCTATCCCGCCATCGCTGCCCTGCTTATATAACAGTGGCCCTGTCCTTGGGAACTGCAGTTTAAAATCACTTGCTTCAAGGCTTACATTTTGTGTTGCAAATGCTATCCGAAAATATACACGGTTAATGTGTGTGTTTTCTGCCTTATCTGTTTATTTATATGGATATTTTTGGATGCAGTTCGTCTTTTCAAGAGAAGATCATCCAATACAATCATACTAACTGGACTAAGTGGAACTGGCAAAACTGTTCTTTTTTACCAGGCAAGTATTCAAAGAAACAGTTCAGAGTGAGATACTTTGGATATTTTAGATTAGTCTTTTCCTGAACTTAACTGCCTTTAAACTATTTAACATATCATTTTTGCCTATACCAGCTTAGGGATGGTTCATCCCATCAAGGTACTGTGACATCAATGGAACAAAATGAAGGAACTTTTGTGCTGCACTCTGAGACAACTAAGGTTATACACTTCATTTTCTGGAAATATGAGTTTGACACACGTGCAAGCATGCTTAAGTAGTGGGTTTCTTGGGGTAATGTCAGTTTTCAGCAGAGAGGGCTTATACTTCTTCCACAGATTTGGAGAAATTGGACTAGACTACGTTTCATTGTCACCCATGACTTGCTAAAATACCTATTTATTCTGCTAGTTTTCCTTGTAAAACTAGTGAATGACCTGTTTAACCTAAATCTTGCTTCGGTTGCTTGCAGAAGGGAAAAGTAAAGCCTGTTCACATTGTTGATGTTCCTGGGCACTCACGTCTTAGACCCAAACTAGATGAGTTCTTGCCTCAAGGAGGCGGCATAGTTTTTGTGGTGGACGCTGTGGAATTCTTACCAAATCTTCGTGCTGCTTCTGAGTATGTAACATCTTGATTTTGAGCATAGGAACTGTGACTCTTAACATCTCATGTTATTTTTCAATTTTCTCTTTAGGTACTTGTATGATATTTTGACCAAGGCAAGTGTAGTGAAGAAGAAGATTCCATTACTACTCTTGTGCAACAAGGTGGATAAAGTTACTGCACATACAAAGGATTTCATCAGAAAACAACTGGAGAAGGAAATGTAAGATATTATTAATGAAGTTCAAGTTGCAATATTTCTCATCAAAATTCTTCATTCCTTAATGAAGTTTCTCATTTTCCTGTATGGTTCTTTTCTCGCTAAGTGACAAGCTTCGTGCATCAAGAACAGCACTATCTTCTGCAGATATTACTACTGAATATACACTTGGTGTACCTGGAGAAGCCTTTGGATTTCATCAGTGCCACAACAAAGTTACAGTTGCAGAAGCATCTGGTTTGACAGGCGACATCTCTCAGTTAGAGCAGTTTATTAGAGAATATGTTCAGGCTTAGTCAGACATGCCAAATGCTTTTGCCCCGGCAATGTTTTGAATAGAAACAGTAGTTTTGAAGCAGAGTTTCCGTTAGTATACATCAAATCAAAACTGAATATGCTGATATATGGACTTTGCATTTCATGTTATCATCAAAATGAGATGTTGATGTGTCGTTACAATCTCTAACTCATTTGAGCAGCTATCTTGATAAATAAAATTGTTTTATCTTGAATACAAGAATAAAGATCCCAAAACATGGAAAATGTAGCAGCCCAACAGACAAGTACCTGCAAAATTTCAGAATGATACGAAAATATTTAGTTGGGACTTATAACAAGCACAAGGAAAGTATGATCTAATACTCACCATATGGAAGCATAAGGAGATGACAAGTCTAGAAAAGGATAAGGCCATCTGTTACAATAAGGGATTCTTCTCAGAGAATGAAAGACTAGATTAAGATTATCTTCAGACAGAATTTCCTGTCATAGTGACGGACAAAAGCCAAAATATACCTCACTGAAACACAAGCATGGATAATCCACTGGACGACGACGAATATACACGTCCATAGAACAAAATATGCAATTCGAAAGAAGGGAAACCGCTGGAAAGAATTAACAATTCTGTAATTCATGGATTAGATGTAAATAGTCAAAACAGAAGGTAGCTTCAAGAGACTAACCACGCAGTTTAAAATAGCTTCTCCAAGGAGGAAAACAGCATTCATGGAATGCATGCAAACAACCAACTGCAGGCAAAAAAACTCCATTATCACTTGAAGATAACAACAAAACTCAAGCCAGAAGAATTGAGAAGTCTAATACTTACAAAGTGCAATCTGTAATCTTTGCCAGTAAGAAATGGGTATATTATGAGCCAATAGACAGAATCAGTGAGCACAACAGCCCCAGCACACATCTTCAATCCAAAGTGAAAAATTAGGAAATTACCATATGACAAGAATCAGTAGTTGCCATATGTGGCATGGGAAAACTTACCTGAAAAATTATTTGCAAGGCATATTCCCAGAAAGATGCAGTTTTGCAATTACGGTCATCATAGGAGCCTCTCTCTGCATCTGTGCCAACACAAAGATCCCTTTCTGCACAGCCAGGACGAAGACATCCTTGAATGGATACTAAAGATCCTAGCTACAAAATACCAGTGAACAAATAAGTATCTGGTTCTTGCAACATAAAAGCAGCTTTCAGGACCGAGTAACATACCCCAAAATAGATGGTGACCAAAGTAAAGGTCCACCTGTTTAACAATGGAAAAGAACAAACTGAGAAATGCTCAAACACTTGAGTTGGACAAAAAATGTAAAGGCCTTACTGAGTGTAAAAGTAGAATATGCCAACACTATGGATGGTGGCATCAGCAATAATCAATGCCAGTAAGACACAGAAGGCAATAATCCTGTAAACAAGCAGCCAAATGGGATGGATTGATTTTGAACATGTCCCCCAAGCTTCACCCTTATACAAGCACCCTGCTGGCTCCTGTTGATTCCCACTTGGTTGGTTTCTGGATTTCCTATATCCTTCATATCTCCATATTATAAGTGCTCCAAACACCATAGCTACTAAGATCCATATTGCACAGAGTAAGAACCTCCAGTTCAACCAGTAACTTGGGGCTGTCGTGTCGGCTGTCATGACAGGCCACCAAGTATCATTAAACAGCCCTGTTAAGAATTTCATTGTTATTTCCTATTCTTCAAAACATTAGCGATCACTTCATTCAGTTTAGGTTAAAACTAACACTTTCCATGCACACAAATATCACCAAAAATTCAAGAATTAGGACAGGTGAACTGACCAAGAAGTTAAAATAAAGAATTGAGATTCTTTTATTGTACTATTTTATGCATAAAAAGATAGCATCATAACAAAGTCAAGCCAAAAGCAGAATTAGATTCCATAAAACAAAATAAATGTATGAATGCTTACCCAGTCAGGGAGTCAAATGCAACTGGGATATACTGAACCCCTCCCCTCCAACCCAGTTTCTGTGATAAAGAAAAGCGCTTCAAGAAAGCAAATAAAGATTCCTGACAACCATTGTGTATTCCACGAAAAAGAGAATACTGAGTTCACACAGAAAGAAACACGCTCTTCGTGTTTGGGCTTATCCTCACATTTTGTGCAAGATACTTGGTATATAGTATATGCAGGGCGATCAACTTAGCAAAGGAAAAAGGCAAAGTGGGCTTGTGGAGTATTTTGCCTCGATTTTCTTGGAATCAATGTTTCATAAGATCATCCCAGGAAGTGTTTTCCGTCTGTGGTGCGAGCAGGAAGATAGTGGATTCCAGAAGGGACCAATAGACTCCAGAATATGACCAATTCTCTTTTCTTGATTCTAAATTGTGTTCGTTGATGGATGGAGGGCAGGAATATTGGGACCAGTGCGGGAACGAAGAGAGAGAGAGAGGGGCGGGGGGAGGACACCATGTGACGCTGAAGAACCATAAATTTACACGTTGAAAGCCTAACATCAAACTGGGGACCGCCCAAATCTAAACTACTACATCAATTTGACCTCTCTACCCCATCATTCGACTATTATCAGTAGCCATCAGTATTTACTTTATCTCTGCATTATAGCTTGAAAAAATAAATTATAAATTGTTAAATAATGATAAAATAATAGTATAAAATTAAATATTAACAAATATATGATCTGATGACTTAATTAAATACGAAGAATATACTTTTCACTACAAGAGGAAAAGGAACAGTACTAAGAGAAGGAAGATAAAAATAAGGTAGTTATTTAACTGTCTACTTACTCATACCACGGGTAGTTATTCAGCAGGGTGACGGTTATATATTAGTTGACACAGGTCCCCTGTCACCCATGGTCTAAATTATCAACCAAATACCACAGAGAAGTTTTTCTCATTAAAATGTATAAATGATGTGATTTTTATTAAATTACTAAAGAAGGGCCTTAACATTATCCTAGTTTCGTACCGAAAAAACAAAAAATTATTACATCTAATGATTATATTAGGGGCAGATCATTAAACAGGGCAGATGTTGTTAATGTCTATGATTGTTGATCTTCATCATCATTAGTTGTAAGAGGAGGATTAATTCCTCCACGAGAATGGACGTGGAAGATATCCAAATTATTTATAATTTCATATATTCTCTACTTGCATTTCTTGAATTACAGCACCATAGCAAGAATAACCATCTTACATTCGCTAAACATCATCCTCACCGTCGCTCAGCTGCTTAGCTAACAAATCAATGGGTAGTAATCCTAGTGGGACTGAAGACTTGACTACTTCAAACGAATCATCAATATAGAATTTATCATCATAGGAATAATCTTTGCTGTAATCTTTGTCCTCTAAATCATCATCGTCTTTACATTGCGCTTGTGAAGTTGAGGAGCCCTCTTTGTCAGAATAGATTAGAGCAGGATAAGAGTGCTCTATTGCCTGAGATGTGTTTTCGAATTCTTCCACCTTGGACAGAAGTTCAGCAGGACTAAGATCAATCTCGTCCAGAACTGATGCCTTTCCTGATTCTATTGCATGCCGCCACAGGGACATCATTTTAGGGCTCGAACTCACTGATTTAGCGTCTGAATTTGCAGAAAAGAACAATGTCAAGTTCTGGACCACTGTCAAATGAGAGTGTGGGAAAACTTGGAATGACATCTGTCAATAACATTCATATGCCTTCATAGTTCAACTGAGTACCTGAAATATTGGCTGAAATATTGGCAAGACTTGAGCCATCACCAGAAGAAAGGTTTGTCTTAGGAGTTTCATCCTCATACATAGATTTCCACTCTCTTCCCCTCCACATTAGTATGTGCTCATCATCGAAAGATAACAACACGCAGGGTACCAATTCCTGTTGTTGAAGAAAGGAAATTTAGCTAATGAAACTAATTCCTTTTCTCTATCTTTGGGTAATTGGGTTGAGGTGCCTGTGGGGTGTTATGGGCCAGAAACCTCGAGCAAAGATGCTTTCTACAGAGAAGAGCAAATAAATAAATACCAACCTTCAGCTTAGCTCCGAGCTTCTTGTAATCACTAGCATGCATTCCTCTGCAATCTATCTTCACCAATACAGATCCTTCAAAAGCAGTCCTCACATCCCTCAACAGGGAAATATAAACTCCGTTTTTTGCTGTCATATGAGGAAGGACATCATTGATAGAAAGCAAATTATCAGGAAGATAAAACAAAATAAGTTGATATCATAAATACTTGTATTATTGAAGAACTCTTACTAAAATGAAAAGGCAAAAGCACAAAACTAGTATTAACACCGTTGGAGTTGCTATGGGTACTTCATAATATAACTTTTTCTGTAGCGGAAGAGTAAGTTTGTTATGGGCCATGAAGAACTCCACAGATTAAAGACACAGAGTTAAATTCTTAAAAAAGAAACAACAGAAAAAAGTTCAAGTGCCAGGGCATTTTAAAACAGTAGACGAATTGGTACGAAAAATTTTAGCCTGGAGAGCTCATTTGTCGTGGAAATTAGAAATTCAAATCTATAGCATGAAGCCCAAACTTTTTCCAGATTAGACGAAAGCAGGATGACAAAATTAAGTTGTTGATATTCATCAAGGAAGGAGGAAACCATCAAATTGCAATTTTACCTAATTTGCATATTGGCAGCAGGCTTTTCCCTTTCATTCTTAATTCATCTGCTTCTTCTTTTGTCAACCCCTCTGGAGCATCTTGTATAAGCTTTGGATAAACTGGTGCAGCTGGTTTCCAAAGCATCACAGGTAACTGAGGACGTTTGCGGTGATCATAGTTTCTACCGCGGAATAGATATACTACTCCACCTACCCTATGAATAATCTTTCCACCAGATTTTTCCTGCAAGAACAGGAAACAGTCATGACCATAAAGGAACAAGATTTTGTGGCATTCTAATGATAAAATGATCATGGAAAACAATCCAGATATTCATGATCACTAGAAACAGATGAGAAATTGACACTCCTTTGAAATACTTAGATGTAATGAGAAAGTGAGAACCTCAAGGCACCGGCATATATTGTCCATATCAACAGTTGGAACACCCAAACAACGAACTTTACAAACAGGTTGTCGCCTCCAATGTGTATGTATCAACTCCAACATATTATGAGTTAATCCATCTCTACCTACAGAATCCAATATCTCAATCAAGAAACTACCTTTATAAACTTACAACAGTAAATTCCACACTATTACCTTAAACCATCATCCTAATGATAAATTCAAACCCAGATGAAAATTTAACTAATCTTCAAGAAAGTCGTACAGAGAGAAGAAAAACATTTCCATAAGTAAAATGTACCTTCACACTATGCAAAAAATGAGAAACTACAAACAAAACTTAACAGCAAGAAACAATTTTGAAGCATCAACGATATATCGACTATCTCAAACATTTTTACTCCAGAACACATTATTCACGAAACTAATCCAAAATCAAGATTAATTCAAAGGAGGAAATAAACTAAAGAAAAACTCACCTAAATTCACCTGTTTATTACTAGACAAGCACGGTTTCAACATTTCCTTAATCTCCCACCTCGTTAGCGGCTCTCCCAACACCTCTTCCCGCGGCCTCATGCTAACCTTCCCCAACTCATAATTCCTCAACATTTCATACCTTTTCCGGCCCACATTTTCATTTTCATCACTTCCATCAACCCCCAACGGCTCAAAAAGCTTAACCTTTCTTTTGCTTTTTTTCATCGGCGCTTTCCCTGTCCACGGCCGCGGCATAGTAGGCGGTGCAAAGGGCAAGAAAGCGGGCTCCCGCATTGCTAAAGGCTGGGCCTTTGGTGTCTCTGAATAACTGTACATAAATTCAAATGGGGCACCGGGCAAATGATATGAAATGCCAGAATCTCCAACAACAATTGCCCGGTTTTCGCTGCCGGGCAGGGGCATTTTCTGCCCGGGTTTGATGGGCTTGTAGTATTTAGAGTTGCGGTGATGGGTTTTGAAGGCGGGGTTCTTTGGGGAATCCGATGGGGGTGATTTAGGCTGCCGTTGGGATTTTAAAGGTGGCGGGTATTTGGGAATTGGGATGGGGGGCTTAGGAGGAGGAGAGGGGGTCCGGTTGTTGGAGGGTGGTGGGTTGTTGGGTAGTCCTGAGAAGAGGTTCGGACCTGGTAGTGCTGCAAGAATCGCCATAGAAACCTGTTTGTTTACGCATATGTATGTCTTTGAGCGTTTGTGAGCTTCTGATTTTTTCTGCTGATGCCTGGACGAAGTGGAGGGGCTTGGATAATTTTACACAGATTTTTTCGGGTTTTAAGAAGGAAACTACGACGACGTCTTGCTTCATGTTTTCTTTCCTGTTTTTCATAGTTTAAATTTGGGCTTGAACGACGAAGTCCACAATGGATAGAGCCTGGGCTTT
>JACGDI010000734.1:1134608-1163705 GCA_014898725.1 Jacaranda copaia
TTTTGGATAATAGAAAAGCAATTTACAATAGGTGGTAAAAATATATAAGTCTTTTGGTTCAAAATTGATATGCGGAATCATGAATTTTTTTGGTTGTGTCCAAAGCTTGCAAACAAAATATTTCTCGAGTCTTGAATGTGTCCAACAAATTTAACATAACCCCTAGCTAGATACACTTATGATTAACCTTAGACACTGCTATTGATGGCAAAATATCCTCAATACGAAAGCCATAAGTACAAGAATTTATCGTCCTAATCTACCAAAAAATTAATTTATATATATACATACATGGTTCGTAAATATTTCAAATTCTGTTAGGATTATGTCACATCAACGATAAATTCTATCTTATGGTTAATATAATTCATACTATTTAATATTTTCACAGTTAATACATTTAGGGATTATATACATTACTGACAAATTACAAACTAAAGTTTTTTTTTTTTTATTACTAAAAAACATACGAACCATTTAGGTATAGTTGGTGATCGACAATGGGGACCTCATGAATTAATTTCTTGATCTCTGCTGGTTTGTTTGTCTCTAATGGCTTCTTCTTGTAAATCTTGGCTGTGGAAGTTGGTAAGTGGTTACTCTTCTTCAACACTAACTCTTGTAGTTGAGGTCATGATATATGTGAATTTGGTGGTTAATCATTGCAGGTGGTTAATTAGGTTGGACCCTAATATTTTTAAGGATCTCAAAATCATAATTGATCATTAGGGTTATACAATAAAATCCTTCAACATTCAAATTAATATCAAATCAATGAAATAAAAATAATAAAAAGTAAAGTACTAATAATTTAAAATTACAGGTATAAATTAGTTTGCCGTGAAATATTTATGGACGGATACCTTTCTACTTATATAAAGTAGGTGATATGAACTAATTTATTATGTTCAAATACTTTCATCCTGAGATCTAAGTTAAATGAGTCAATTGAGTTGGGTGTGTTCATATTTACTTAGCTCACTTGCAACATAAGATAGAATAAACTAATAAATAATCGAATCCCTTGTCTAACTATCTTGCCTTCCATGTTCTCTTGATCAACTCTTGCTATGTCCAAAGTTAATAAAATTTATAAATTGATAAAATTTAATTGAGCAAATGAAATCTTAATTGAATCGGATGTATTCCTAAATATTGAATTGGATATGAATAAGTGGTAAAAATTACCTACTATTTAATTTCAATAATTAAAATTGAACCAATACACAATGGTTGAATTGAACAAATAAATTCTTAATTCCTAAGATAAACTAAAAATGCTTAAGGAATGTTTGGTTATGTTTCCTTATAACAACGTTGTTTTGAAAAAAACATAACCAAACATATCCCTAATTTTTCTCTAAAACAACATTTTTCAATATATACATACATATTTTATTATTATTTTAATATTAAAAAACTCACTCAATTTTATTTTTATCCTTAAAACTCAATAAAAAAAGTATTGATTTGAATGTAATAGTAAAAAATATCTCCTCTAAAACATAAATAAACATACAAAAAAAATAAATTTTATATTCTCTAATAATTTATTTTTTTAAAATACATAATAAAATCTCAAAAAAAATATAATCAGACATACCAACAAATTTAAAAACATCAGTACATGATCATTTTGCTTTAGCAAAGTGCTCTCCCATTTTTCTTACCCAAATCAAATATAATAATCTTTGAATTATTTTGAACGTCCATCCAAATCATCATTTCAAATTATAAGTCCAATTAGATCAAAGTTTTAATTTATTTTAATTTTAATGTGTAAATTATTATTTTGTTTAAATTAATATATTTGTGACACTTCCTTCCTTGAATGGGGGAGTCAATTCGTGATTTGGACCTTTACCCGTCAAACAGAGAAGCGGATGCGGGTGGAGAAAGTGGGGCCCGGCAATGGTATGGGGCCCACATAATGTTGTCCGCCCAACCCAACTTTAACATATTTGTAGTATCTCTTTCTTCATGCTTTATTTTGCAATTAATTCTTTGTTGGCATATATTGCTTATACCAGCCAAGCACCTCAAATTTTTTGTGACCAAAATACCCTTTGAAGTTTTCTTGCAAAATTACTTTCACTAGGAAGTATTGTCACAAATTTACTTGCAAATTATACATTTTGAATTCAAATTCCATCAAATATATAAATAAATTTTAATATAAATATTGTTTTTGCATTAATTAATTAGCTATTAGTTGTTGTATTAAATGAAATGTTTATTGATATGATCAAATAGAAATATAATTGTCGCATTAATATGTTTTAATGTTAATCTAGAACAAGAAAGAAGAATTTACATATCAACACACTTTAATATCTTAGATAACTATACAAAAAAACACGAAATATATACAAAAGAATCATCAATTTATCAAACTGACTTATCTTTTCAACTCATTCTAAATTCTTTCAAATTTAAATTATCATACAATCAAATGTAACAACATGAGAAACCTAAATTAAGTTTGAAGAATGCATCATGCACAAGTCAACTTAAATTACAGACACTACTCATCAAAAATATTCTTTCAAAAAAAAATCTAAAAATAAAAATTTGTCACGTTACGAAAATTTTAAAAAAGATAAAACAAGATACGAGATATTTGTTCTATGTAAACACTCAAGAAATGGACAATTTTATTACTATAAGAAAAGTCATAAAATTGAAAAAGAAATCAATAAACAAAATCCACATAATTTTTGGAAAGTTGGTGTTGAGATTTTCTCCTGGGAACTTTTGCTCATGTTCTATTCAACCCAAAAAATCTACATGAACTCAAGGGCATTGAAGTCAAATCAAAACCCCTTCACCATATAAAATTTGAAAGCCATAATTCCAAGTTGGGGAAAAACAAATGGAAAAAGGCGAAAGAGAAGCATGGAGAGTGATTACTGGTGAATGGATTAGTACTGAACATTGAACAGAGGAGCGTGTTCCCAGAAATCTGCTCCCCCTAGCAGTGTGTATTTTCATGTCTGGCCCCAACTGAACTTTTCTTATTCTTCAGCCATTGATTTTTCATTTTCTTTTTCTTTTTAATTAATTTGTTGTAACAAACGCCCCATCAACCGACCTTCCAACCAAATTCTGACCATTATTAGTAATCTGATCAATTCTATTGATCTGTATCTGCCTTTGATATCAGCATTTTGAACAAAACCCATAAAGCCTTTCCACTTCTTCATGTTCAAGATTGCAATTTTTCTAATATTTTCTTGCATTGAACGATATTTGATGGTTTGATCAAGATTTTTTTGATGACCCTTCTGGCATGTGCTGTCTTTTTCGATTAAAGATTTATCTTTAAGTTCTTTCAGAGCCCACATGGTATGGTCATTCGCGTGTAAATAGGTAGAAGTTATGTCTGCCGTTTCATCTATATCTTCTGTGGGTTTGAACTTTGAAGTTGGACTGATTGGATGTGGAATCTGAACTGTAGGATCAACAGTGATTTACTTTCTTTAGTTTAACCAGGGGCCTCAATATTCAAGGTAAGTTTTAATATTTTGTTTTCTTTTCTTTGAATGCAGTAATTGAATCTTGATAGAAATAATACAGTTTTCTTATTCATATTAATCCAAGTTTACTTCGATTATGTTGTCATAAAGTATGTATCTATAGATGTATGTATGTTTCGGTTCTGTCTGATCATGGTTTTTGTTTTGATGGAATCTATTTATCATGATAATCTAGTGATGAAGTTCCAAATTTGCGTCTGAAAAAATCAATCTCTGTTGGATCTCTGGTTTTTTAATGTTTTTCTTTTTGTACAGCGTATGTTGTTTCTTCAGTTCTGGAACTATTTACTATTTTCTTAGGCTATTTTATCTGCATAGCACTTGCTACTTTTTGTGTTCCATGGACGTAGAGGGGAATATTTTAAGCTTAAATATCATTGGTATGAGTCCCTTGGAATTGGCACCTTACATGTTTTTCTACAGGATTAACTCTTTTTCCGTTTTAGAACTTCTTGAAATTTTCTTGTGCGGTGCGTCCGTTCATATTTTTCCTTAGTGCAAATATTCATGACATTTACTCTGGGTATGTGGGACAATGAGTTTTAGATTCAAGAAGAGCTTTCCATGGCTTGTGCTTCATGTATGAAGCCAGAATTGGTTGGACGAGAGCATTTTATGCTTCCCATCTGCGCAGATGAAGCCACATCCTTTGGCCAAACTTATATAGTTCAGCAGTGAAATTATAATTTATTATCAAAATATAGAAGGGTACTATGTGCTGGGAATGAGAGATTTCAAAGTCCACTATAGATGGAAAATTGTCCCTGCCCATGACTTTTAACTTCTTGTTAGGTTATATAAGCTTTTTTGCTACTGCTGTATTCATAGTTTCCCCTTGGTAAGTTGTGTTTGCGTGGGCATTTTATGCATCATTCTCTAGTGAGCTTTGTGCTCTCTATAGTTTCATGTAGAGGACAGTCATCATACCTGATGCCATTCAACTTTTCTTGCATGAAACATAATGCTAGCAGTTTTCATCGATGAAGGCTATGATATAAATAACCAACTATGAATTTTTATAGTCCAGTGACATGCTGCTTCCAAAGAAATTAGTAAGCATTGTTATTATTCAATGACTAATGCTGTGCTAACTAACCTGGTGGCACTTGCCCTGCCAAAAAGATACAAAATCGTGCAAGAAAGATAATAGTAGTTTGGGTTTTGCAATCCAGTTCAGTGTGAAAATGGCTTTTTAATACTTTAAACGTGCATTTATTAGGTTTGAAAAGAAATAATTGATTTTGCTGGTGAATACTTGTTTTGCAGTTAATACATCCTTGGTTAATATATGGTCACTGAGATGTTCAACGGTAATAACAGCAATAACACAGCCCCTCCTTTTCTCAACAATCGTTACCTGTTTCCTGCTGATGTGTCAAATCGGCTCCAGCTAAATGGAAACTGTAAGTTTTATTTGCTGTTTAGCAGACCAGATCAGATATATTGGTTTACAAAATCATATTTTCCCTTTATTTGTTTCCCTAGATTTTGTAGATATTCTCATCTTTAACAGGCTCTAAACAATTTATTGCCATTTTCTTCAGTTGTGCACTACCATTTTCCGGACTGCATGAAATAATTATACAAAATCTTTACGTAGTTCAATGTAAGAGCAGTCTTGGCTGTAGTATTGTGCATCAAGCAAAGCAGCGGACAGATTTTCATGGGACTTTCTTGATTTACGTGTTTGGTTAGTTTATAGGATTGATATGGGTTGAATTAAGTGAGTGAGACATAACTAATACCTAAATCTAGTTGCTTTGTTCTTTTGGAACAATGGTGGGTGGTCCTTCCTTTTGTTGTCTGAGAAAGTTACCTGGGTTTAAAGAGAAGTAATGTATATTCAGGATTCTTGCCCTAATATTTGATACTGTTGGTGTTGTAGTATCTTGAAAACTTGATAATTATACTGCTTGGAGCTTGGATAAATATCAAATGATCACCACTTTTCAGTCTTTCTGACCATCTAATACAGTGAATGCTTTTTGATATATTTTATTCCATCTGTATTGCAGTACCTCCAGACTCTAATGCTGGTCCTGTAAATTATCTTGGAAATAATAATGGCACTCCATTGCTCCTGCCAAACAGAAGTGTTGGGATTGCAGAAACTATGGCAAGACAGCAGAAGCTTCAATTTACCTTAAATAACAAAATTTGTGAGGACGAACCTGACAGAAAACTGAACATTTTGAACCAGAATACTGTGTCCACTGGTTTAAGGCTGTCTTATGATGACGATGAGCCGAACTCCTCGGTAACTTCTGCAAGTGGAAGCATGACGGCTGCATCATCAGTTTTGACCTCTCTGAGCAATGACATCAGAAGAGAACTTGATCAGCAGAAAGAAGAACTTGATCACTTTCTTAGAAGCCAGGTAATTCTTGGCATTTACTTTTGTGGTGAACTTTTTACTGATTGGCCTTCAAATGGAATCTTCTTATGTCTGGTAGAATGTAATAAACTGCAAGTCTTAAATGCATTTAGATGGTTTCTTTGTGATTTTGAACAGGAAGAAAACATGGTGAAAGGGGCGCGAGACATGAAGCAGAGACAGATGATTTCTTTCCTGACTGCTGTAGGGCAAAACATTGTTAAGAAGTTGCATGAGAAGGATCTTGAGTTGGAGACCATGACTCGGAAAAACAAGGAACTTTCTGAGAGTATGAAACAAGTGACAGCTGAAGCCCAGAACTGGTGCTATATGGCTAAGTACAATGAATCAGTTGTTAATGTTCTTAAAACCAATCTCCAGCAAGCGATGCAAGATTCTAACAGAGGAAAGGAAGGGCTTGGTGAGAGTGATGTTGATGATGCTGCCTCTTGCACTGATCCAAACAATTACCTCAGCACTGCAAAGAACTATATGATCTGTAAATCTTGCAAGGCAAAGGAGGTATCTGTCCTGTTGATGCCCTGTAGACACCTTTGTTTATGTAAGAGATGTGAAGGTTTTGTCAATGTTTGTCCTGTCTGCCAGATGATTACAACTACAAGCTTTGAGGTGCATCTATCTTGATGAATCTATCAAATAACTTATGAAGTACTGTTCACATTTAATCATCTATTGTAAAAGAAAATTTAGTATCTTTGTGTTCCTTTATCAACAAAAAGAAATGGCTTCTTCTTGTTCTTCTTTCTTCTTCTTGGGGGTGTGTGCGTGTGTGTAAAGTGAAACTAGTTAATTTTTGAATCGAGCCAATTCATGTTATTTCAACTTGTTACACTTTATTACTTATTTTATTTGTTTTTGCACAAGAAAAACTTTTTGAATTTCCAATAGTTAAAATAACACAGACGAGGACCTTGGATATGAATTGAAGTCCTTTCTCTGCATCTCTATTTTTGCATCTCCATTAGGATTACTTGTTAGCAACTGTATTTGTTAATGGTTGTATTTGTTAATGATTGATCAAGTTTGACGGATCCACTCTGTCAAATAAGACCTTGGCATTTCTTTTTCCATATACTCACTACATATTTGTTGATACCTGCCGATCTGTTCGAACAATTCTAAGGAAATAAGAAATCTCTCGTTCTGTCTGGATGGATGAATCCTGGTGAGAAATATGGTGACCCAAAACCCATGACAGCAAACAGAAAGGAAAGAAATTTTTACCAAATGAACAAAATATTATACTCAATAGATAATGAATTGTATTTGAAGAAAACCACACAAATATTCTACTCTCTTTTTAGTATTTCCAGTATCAGAAGGTGGGCTATCCTGTATTTATATATCTAACATAACACATTACAGAAAACCGAGACTTACTAACAGCTAAAAACATAGGGCAAAAAATTAAGTTAGCAAATGCACCAGCTTCATCAAGTTCTAAGCAGAGGTTCCAGCAAAGGCACGATAAAGTTAGCCATGAATTACTTGTATTCCACTTTCAAAACCTATTAGATTCTTCTTCTATTATCAGCACGCGCCCTTTTGGAAGAGCCAACTTCTGTCTGTGCGGCACTTGATTGTATCTGCAAAAAATGTGGATATGAACGCAAAGTTCAAGAAAGCCATAATACTGAGAAAAAAGGGTACATGACAGTTGAGCGTTCACCTTATTCAGTTTCTCCCTCACCAACTGAACTGTTCGGTTCATGGATTCTGAGGAGAAATATTCCTGGCATCATTCAGTAAAGGAAAAGCTTTATCAATTAATAGAAAAGAACTATGCTTTCAATGAAAAATGCTTAACACAGTCAGCTAAAGCAAGAACATTTTACATTCAACTAATCATCAATTCATCATGCTGCCAAATGGACTTAAACCTCCTAATTCAGGGAAAGCATTCGAAGTATGCAGCCAAAATGACTCAAGGAATTTAACTCAGAACAATATTCATACATACCTTATCAGAGGAAACCAATGCCACGGAAGATGTATGTCCACTGGCAGCAGTTTGTGACTCGCTCAACTGCCTACAAAAAGGAAAGACCTTCTCCTAAGGCAAAGAAATATGAAATTTCCCAGCATACTTATTCGTAGTTGATCCTAAAAGTACCTTTGAGCTAAGGAAGATGGCGGGGGAAATGAATCCTTCAGCAAAGGAGTAGAAACTGAGGAAGGATTACTCCTAGAATCTGGAGGGACTTTAGATCTTCTAGCTGTCATAAATTGATTCAACCCGAAATTTGAATGAACATTACAATGAATAAATTCACAGGAGAACTCTGCAAACAAGAATATTATATTTCTTAAACTTATGTTACTGAGGACTTACGGTTTAGTCGTGCCAGAACTTCCTTCCTCCTCCCTTCTAACTTCTCTTTCGTATCAGAGAGGCTCTCATATTCAGGTGCATACGATACTTGTAGTCGGTTTCCCAGAAAAACAGACTCATCTGTCTTCCTTTTGGCAAACCTGTTACCAAAATTTGGCACAAGCCTTACTGATTCCAGGAAATACATCTATACATGCACATAATTCATCATCACTGACATATAAAGTGCTAGGCGGATAGATAACTGAATATGAACATAAAAGATAAACTCCTTTTCATAGAAAACATTGAGCGTATTCAGAATGATGCCAGATGATGTACTTGATTTCTTGATTCACTAAGTAACATAAAAGCACATAATATCCAAGAAAAGCAACTGAGCAGGTGTAATCAATCACCTGGCATTGTTGACCTGATGAAACTTGATCCAGTAAACATCAGTATACCGCTCACAGTCTTCGGCATCCATCGGCTTACATCTGAACAAAACGTAGCAACATAATTAGAATTTTAATCACGCTCACATACAACAGAATTCTACTCCAACCCAAAATTGCTCCATCAAGAAAACTTAGTTTTTATTTATTTTTGACATACAAAAGGTTGCAACATAAAAGGACATATCATTACAATGACCCACCTAAAAATTGACGTAACCCACTTCAAATTTGTGCAAAAAATCTTACTCATTTGTACTCGTGTATGCATAAATAGCATATGTACAGAAATAACTATGCAATCACTTACTCTTCAACTTGGCCATAAGCAGAGAACAATTTCAAGAGCTCATCGCCACATCCCAGAGAGGGAACGTTCCTCACAATCAGGAATCTAAATAAGAAAGGTAAAAAGGAAAAATTCAATCTTGATTTGTCTGTAAAAACTAAAAATTTACAAAACTGAGTTTTTCTTTTTCCCCTTTTCCAAATGTAATAAACTGAGGGTCAAGAAAAAAGAGAACTACAGACTTGGATTCATCGCAAACTGTATAAACGCGAACTGCAGGAGGCTCGTCTTTGTGTTTCGACATTGCTCACCAATCGAATCATCCGCTATTTGGAAGAAAAAATAAAGAAAAATTGATGGAAGCTTTGGGGGTACTCGGAGTTTTGCTTAAATAAATAAAAAGAATAAGGATATGGGCTCAAGACCAATGAATTTGATGGGCTTTAACTTATATTGACATTTAAGAATGAATGAAGGATTATTTTCGGACAAGATTTTAAGTCAATTCCAAGTCTGAACCAAAATTAGGGCTGTCAACTGCAGGATTCGGATTGAATTATATTGAATTTGAATTCGAGTTTAAAAATAATATATTAAATTTAAATTTAAAATTTATTTATAGTTAAAATAATTGAATTTAAATAAAAGTCGAATATTCATCGGATATAAAAAAAATTAAATTCGAATATTCCCAAAATACCATGTACTTATTATTTTTTCTAAAAATTTAATATAATTCAAATTTAAAATAATTATCCTTTAAAAAAATACATAAGAATTTAATGAATGAATTTTCAAATCTATTAATCACTTGAAAGCAATAATAGAATTTAATTTAATTACTATATCATTACATTTTAGGTTTTGTTGCTGGCAATAGTACTTATTTGACATTATAAATATATAGTTATATTTGATTTTTCAATCAACTCATTTTGATTAAATCGATATTTGCATTGTATTTTTGTCATATCATGTCATTCGACTTCGGCTCCTACTCATTATTCTTCCCGTACCATTTCTTGTTATAGAAATACCTAAATAAGTGATGTAATTATTATATAAATAAACTCAAAATCTAACAATTTATATGAAAAGTAACTTAGTTGATATATTGCATAAGAGTTCATTATTCTTTTAATCCAAATATTTGCTTTGACATTGCTATAAGACATTTTGTATATCTATGTATGATAATAAATATATTTAGATTTGAACTATTAATGAATGAAATAGAGCCATATTCATATTTATTATATTTATTTCAAATTATAAATTTTTTTAATCAAATCATATCTATTAAATTTTTTATCCATTAAAAATAATAAATAATTAAATTAAATTCAAATCGACTTCGACTTAAAATCAACCCATTGGCAACCTAATCAAGATCACTACATTAGCTGTCAGTTTTTTGGATTTTAACGTGAAGTTGCTTCCTTTTATAAAGTTTATAATAATTATGTTTATGATGTATTAACAATGTAATCTTTTCTAAGTACGAAAATAACAAAAGAGTAAAAAGGACAAATTTTCGGGCGACTTTCCCTAAGCCTGTTATCCCCTCATCCCTTCTTTTTCCTTAACGTAAAAGCGCACAACGTAGACGCTATTTTAAAGCAACAGAAGTCAAAAACCGTTAGAAATCTAAGCTGGACAGCCAGGAAAAGACAATATATTAAAATCAAACAATAAAAACGGGTTTTTGTTGCTCACATTTTAATACAAAACTAGCAGCCGCGGCCAACTCCCATTTCCCATTGAAAAATCTCGAGAGACAGAGAACAGCAGAAGGGATTTAAGGTAATTCTGTTTTCTTGTATACATTCAATTAATTTCTTGTAAACATGATTTGAAATTGAAAAGGGTCTCAATGGAACACTAATATTTTGTACATTTGAGCATTGGGAGATGGGTTCAGAGGGGCCGAAATCAGTTAGGATAAACGTGACAGGGTTCAAGAAATTTCAAGGGATTGATCAGAACCCTAGTGAGGCCATCGTCAACAATCTGAGGAATTATGTGGAGAGCAGAGGAGGACTGCCTGCTGGTGTTACTTTAGGAATCTGTGTTGTTCTGGAAACTGCTGGAGATGGGGCACTTTCGCAGCTCTACAAAGTATTGGAATCTGGGATCAATTCTAACAATGAAAAGGTTGTATGGGTAAGTTATAGCAAATTTCAGAAGAAAAATCATTGTTTTTTCCAAACATTTTGTGTCTTTAATTTTAAGTATAGTGTTTTCATGTTTTAGCTTCATCTTGGTGTCAATAGTGCGGCGTTGGGGTTTGCCATAGAGCATCAAGCAGTAAATGAGGCAACTTTTCGTTGTCCAGATGAACTTGGATGGCAACCTCAGGCTAGTTTTTGCTATTTTGATTTATATCCTCTTGCAATTAGGTTGAGGTAGTTTGAGTAAATTTTTAGTTTGGTTCCGCAGCAACTTCCCATAATTCTTGATGATGGAGAAATATCTCAGACAAGAAAGGTGACAACTCTTTCTCTTATTCATTTTCTTTTTCCATTCAATTATATTGTAGTTGGACAAAAATTAGGAATAATAATGGGACATTCCATATGTGTGTATATATATTTGCTGTCAATCTAATTTGTCACGCTTCAAGCCCACGAGCTCGTTGGACGCAAATATTACTTCCAAATCTAATAGGGTGTGTTCTGTGATCAACTTTCTCAAAAAGGACCATCTTATAAGTTCGCTCATGTGAATTCATCGAATATACTTTTGAACATGTTCGTCATAACCCAAATTTGAAATGCACTCAGGAGTACTTTGGGAGTAATTCTTGATTTGAACGAGCCTGTGAGCTTGAGGCATGACAAATATGAAGTTCAGTCAATCATTTCAAAGAGAACAACCTTCAAAGATTTTTCCTTTTGGTGAAAAGTAAAATGCTGTCTGAGATTATAGCAACTATATATCTGTTTTACTCTTATGATCTGTATGTTCGCGTTGATGTCTTAATCTTTTTCCTGGTTTGTTGAAGACATCCTGCTCTGTGGAGGCAATCTTGGATTCCTTGAAGATGAAGGGGCATGATGTAAAGATGTCACATGATGCAGGCCGATTTGTGTGCAATTTTGTATACTATCATTCCCTCAGGTTCGCAGAACAGAAGGGCCATAAATCTCTGTTTGTTCACCTTCCTCCCTTCTCCAGAGTTAATGACGAAACTCAAATGCAATTTGTGGTTGCCCTGCTAGAGGCTGTGGCATCAACTTGTTGATGAGAGTTGTAAATTTTTTGGAGCAGATTGTCTTCTGGTTTTGTGGATTTTAATGTTGTCTTGAATAAAGTCAAGTTCATTCTCAGACATCTACCAATGATTGTTTGTGGTTCATTTATGCTGGATATTATTTTGTTGAATGGTTTTCTTAAGAATGAACAAAATATTAAGAAGGTGTTTCGATGAGCTATAAATTTCTCAAAATATCTTATAAGATGTGAAATAGTATTTGGTAATTTCTTTTTTAAAAGAGCTTTTAAATTCATAAAATAAGATACTAAAAGCTTATCAACTCTTCTTAAAAAAGTAAAGAGTGCCTGATTTATTTTGAAAATTTTAACAAGCTAGTTTAAAATTAATCATATTAATTACAAAAATGCAATGACTAACATCCTATAAGCTCAAAGACATTATTTTATTCAAACACTTTAAAAATTTATTTTTTTAAAAAAAATTTTAAATCTTATAAGTTTCAAAAATATCTTATAAGATATATAAATTTATAAAACTTTTTAAATAAAATTAGCCACACATGCTCTTAATTGATGGATTTACAACAAATAGAAGTGAGCTATATAGTATTTATTAATAAAAATGTTACTCTTTGCTTATAGATTTCAATTTATTGTTATTTTTATATATCGACCAAATAATTCTGAGTTCGATTTAAAACAACTGCAAGCCCGACGTTACATGACAATTTTGGAAGGAATTAATTCAACAACTAGATTAATCTTATATTGGAACAAGATGGTTCTTACTTTTTGATTGCAGTTTATTCTTTATTCTTATTTGAATTGAAGTTAGCTTGATCTATGATCTAAGAATCAAACTCTATTAATATTTTGAAATAATAGATTCATTGTGAAACCTATTCTAGAACTTGCACTTAGAGAGTGTTTGGTTAAATTTATTTTAAATATTTTATAAGCTCCTACATCTTATAAGATGTTTTTGAAATTTATAAGATGTTGGATCTTATTTTTGAAATAAGTTATTAAAGTGCTTGAATAAAATAAGATTTTGAAGCTTAGAAGATGTTAATAATGGCAAATTTGTAATTAAAATGGTTAAAAATAAAAGAGTTTGTTGAGATCTTCAAAATAAGTTAGGGTATCCTTACTTTTTTTAAAAGAGCTTATAAGCTCATAACATCTTATTTTGAGATCTTATAAGCTCTTTTTTAAAAAAAATTACCAAATACTTTTTATCAACTTATAAGCTCTTAAACATCATATAAGATATTTTGATGAGTTTATAAGCTTACTCAAACACCCTCTTAATCTTCTACTGGTCATGAATCCGAATACTTTTTCTATCAAAGATCCAAAGAGGGTCTTCGATGTATATTGTGTACCAGAACAAAAATTAATTTCAAATTAATAATTACAAAAATCTCTACTCTTCGTTCTTCCACTACTAATACAAAAAGAAATGAACATTCACAATTTGGATTAAAATTCTCTTAAAATCTACTCTAGAGCCATGGTATACAATTGGTATTCTTCTTTTACTTTGTTGGATATTCAAAAGAGCAATAAAATTAATTATTATAAAGAAAGAATTTCTAACACTTAAACAAGAATTTGTGTAAATGGCATATAGGAATAAGTAACTTACAACATTAAATTCGAACAAGGAAGACAGGAAAAGAAATTAAATGCAATAGTAACCCCCACAAAATCTTCTTTCATCAAATTGCACTTGCAAAATATCTATAAATACAGAGAATATTTCATCACAAATCCATGGAGACAAGAAAAATGGGAACTTCAAACAAGAGCTTTATCCTCTTCTCTTTCTTTATATCCCTTAACGCAATATTTCTCCAAACTGCATATTCCACTGCTGTATGGCCACCAGCTGCCGCAGCCCTCCATCGGAAAGCGGCTGCTGAGCACCCGCCGCCACCAACCGCATTAATCCTCCGCGGGAAAGTGGCTTCCGCCAAGAAAGCGCCACCACCAGCTGCAACAATCCTCCATGGGAAAGTGGTTTCCGCCAAGAAAGCGCTACCACTAGCTGCAACCCCCCATGAAAAAGTGTCTGCCAAGCAAGGGCCACCACCAGCTATATCAACCTTCCATTGGAAAGCGTCCGCCAAGCACCCGCCACCACCAGCTGCAATAATCTTCCATAGGAAGGCAGCTGCCAAGCACACTCCACCGCCGGCCACCCATCCGAAGGCGGCTCAAAAGCACCACCAACTTCCTAAAAACGAAGCCCGCAACGACTTAAATGTGGCTAAGTTAACCGCGAAGCAGCCGTCGGCAGCTGCACCTGTTCCGGCGGAGACCCCAGTTGATAGCTATGATAGTGATTATTTTTTTATTTGGTTCGATTCATATTGCAAAAGACATCCGACTGATTGTGGAATCTTGCCGGGAGCGATACCGGGATATGCGGAAGCGCCTACAGATGATGAATAGCCTATTCAAGTTTTTTGTAGCTGAACCAACTAAATAATTTTTAATAACTATTCTCCCAATTGAAACAATTATTATTTTACAACTATTCATAATCTATAATTTATAACTCATTTATATAATATATAATATAAGAAAGTCACGCATAAATGAGAGTAAAACTAAAAAAATTTAGAAAATGTTTGATTATATTGTTTTATTTTGAGAAAATATAACCAAACATATCCTCATTTCCCTCCAAAACACAAAAAAAAGTTTTTTTCAAAATACTCTTTACTATCCTTCGTTGTCCCCCAAACTTCTTTCTTTTCTAATATATACATACATATTTTATATATATCATATATATTTTTTATTATTTTAAATTTCATTTTCATCCCAAAAATTTAATAAAAAAATAGTGATTTGACTATTACAGTAAAAAATATCTCTCCCAAAAGTATAAACAAACATACCAAAATTCTACAAAATTAATTTTAAATTATTCCCTAAAACATAACAAAAAATTAATTATATTCTCCAACACAACTTTCACATTTTCTCAAAATACATAATAAAATCACTTAGAAAAACATAACTAAGCAGTCCCCTAAAATTTTGAGACTTCAATCTTACCAATTTTACCCATTAGTGTATATTCATAAATTGTTATTAAATAGACAAAATTAGGGTAAATGCATGTAAGGGTTACAATTCATTTTGTTTTTTTTTCTTAAGTTTGAGATTTTATGCTAATTATATTTATATTTCCTCTCAAATTACCATATTAATGTATCACAATATAAGACAACACTAATTTATACAATAATTTTAATGCAATGTTTCCTTTATTATTTTATTTAGGTGCTTAGTAATTTATGAAACAATACCTTGGGAGGCCTACGACAATTGATCACATTTGAAAAGATAAAATGTTCAACCACGTTTGAAATTAAATACTATTAATCTCACTTAATCATGATTTAATAAAATTAAGAATTATTTGAACTGATTAATATACTTATTTGATATTGAACATTTTATTTCAAATTATAAATTCCACAATCTTACATTCTTGTTTGATTTAAAAGATTGAAAAAAAATTATTTTCTTAAATTACATTATTACCCTCGTTTGTCCATCTCAAATGTGGGACAAGTTCATCCATGCATTTTTTAATTGATCTGGCTATATTACAACCTCACATTTACCGTGGGATAATAATTGGGCCCAATCACATAAACAGTATGGGCTCGGAGCCAATTTTGATTTGATCTGTCATTATAATCTTTTTTATCAAATAAATTATTAACATTGATTGAAGATGGCTAGTCACTGTAATCGTTCATATCCAATTTAAATCTCAAATGAAAACCATAAGTTCTAATTTACTGAAATTATATTTTAACAAGTGTTTGTATGGAATGATTTATATGCTTGAAATGGATATAATTAATTTTGAAAGTTGTTGTTTATTATGTTTTATGTTAGTTTAAAATGGATGGACTATTTACATATATAATAATATTATGAAATTTATTTATTTATTAATAGGATAAATAATTATGGATTTAAGAAATTTGACAATGGATGTGTTCTTTTAAATTTTACTTGATGTTTATTTTTAGTAATATCTGACTTTTTCATTAATATGTTTTTCTTTAGAAGTTAATTAATTGTGAGTAGGCAACTGCCATCTTATAAAATATATTACAAATAATTTTACTTATTCATTATATCAAGCCCATTTTATTATTTTAATAGGAAATTAGAACATAAAAATTGGAGTAGAGATAATTTGGGAGAGTTTTCCATATTTTTGAGCTAATAGTAAAACTACAAATTGACACCTTTTCTTCCATTTTTACCCTCCAGATTATTTGATGAAAAGCCTTGACTTACTGATATCCTTTGCCAGGGCAACAACGGTATCTTGGATTTCCAAACCCGGATTCTTACCCAACTTTTCTGTCCCAGTACACACGCTATGTGGCAATAGCCATGTTGCCAACTCTAATATTTACTCCTACAACAGAACTATTAATTACTTAGTGAGATCTGGGTCTTTAAATTCTGCCAGAAAACTGTTTGATGAAATGCCGGAACGTGATGTCATCAGTTGGAATATAATGATTTCAGGGCATTATCGTTATGGGTTTCTAAGGGAGTCTTTCAGTTTGTACAGGGAAATGGTTTTGCAAGGGATTGCAGAGAATTCATCGACTTATTCGACGGTTTTGAGTATGTGCAGCTATGCCAGGTTATTTAGAGAAGGACTTGTAGTTCATTGCAGAGCCATAGTTCTTGGGTTTAGTACCAATGTATACATTGGCTCTGCCCTTGTGAATCTTTATTTGCAATTGGGCCTTGCTGATATTGCTTTAAGATTGTTTAGTACCCTGCAGGAAAGAAATTTGGCTACTTGGAATGTTGTTCTACGAGGGGTTTGTGAAATGGGACCATCGGAAGAGTTGTTAAGAATATATAATGATATGAAATTGGATGGCTTGAAGCCTAATGGGCTCACCTTTTGCTATTTGTTTCGAGGTTGTGGTTATGAGAGGTTTCTTGTTGAAGGAATGCAGCTGCATTGTTGTGTAACCAAGAATGGACTGGCTGATTCAAATTTGTTTGTAGCCAATGCTTTGGTGGACTTTTACTCTGCTTGTGGGAGTTTGTTTGAAACTAGGAAATCATTTGAGGTCATCCCTGAGCAGGATGTCATTTCTTGGAATTCCATGGTTTCGGTTTGTGCGGCAAATGGTTATTCATTTGATGCTCTTGAAGTCTTTCGGAGAATGCATTTTTGGGGCAAGAAACCATCAGTTTGTTCATTCTTGGGATTCTTGAAGTTATCCAGTGCAATAAAGAATCTATCATTTGGTAAGCAAATTCATTGTTGCCTTTTGAAGTTGGGGTTTGAGACTCACCTTGTTCAATCTGCTCTGATTGACACGTATGGAAAATGTGGAGATATTGAGAGCTCAGTCAGTATATTTTACAGTCTTCCTGAGAGAACTCTCGAGTGTTGTAATCCTCTCATGACATCTTTACTAAGGTCTGGTCTGACAGAGGATGTGATTGAGCTGTTTGGTCTGATGGTTGATGAACAGATTGGATATGATGAAGTTAGTCTTTCTTCGACTTTAAAAGCACTATCAGTCTCTCTTCCTGCTGGTTCAGCAAGCTGCTCTTTATTGCACTGTTGTGCAATAAAATCAGGTTTTGAATCTGATATTGCAGTCGCCTGTTCTTTGGTTGATGCTTACTCTAGATCTGGTGAGGTCAAATTTTCCCGCCATCTTTTTAATCAAGTTTCTTCCCCAAATGTCATCTGTTTCACATCAATAATTAGTGCACTTGCCCGAAATGGGATGGGAATGGAATGCCTTGAACTGCTCGACACAATGCTCCAAAATGGTCTAAGACCTGATAAAGTGACATTTTTGAGTGTATTAATGGGGTGCAACTATTCGGGACTGGTAGAAGAGGGAAGATTACTCTTCTTTTCAATGCAAACTCATTATGGCCTACATCCAGAGAGGCAGCATTATTCATGTATGGTTGATCTTCTGGGCCGTGCAGGTTTCGTAGATGAAGCAGAACAGTTGATCAAAGATAGTCCATGGCAGGGTGATTCCGTGATGTGGAGCTCACTGTTGAGGAGTTGCAGGATTCACCAAAATGAACAAGTAGGAAGGAGAGCTGCCAAAATGTTGATGGACCTTGAGTTGGAGAACCCTTCCATTTGGTTACAAGCTTCTAACTTCTATTCTGACATTGGGGATTTTGAGAACACAAAAAAATGTAGGGAGATTGCAGTGGCAAGAAAGTTGAGAAGGGAAATAGGTCATAGTTTGATTGAGGTGCAGGATCACTGCTAACCAAACAAAAAGGTGGATGCTAGACATAGACCAACCGTGCAGATGGCGTTGGAAAAGGATATGCTTAACATTTGGCAAGTGTTCATTGCCTCCTATGATGAGCGTATAGTTACATATTACCAAGAGGAGGTTACAGTTCTATTCTCTCTTTACAAGTAAAAACATTTTATAATAGTGCTTATCTTCACGTGTATAGTGAACTACCAAGTATGACAACATTAAACTTGATCAACAACTCGGTGATACATTTTTAGCAAAACTTCCCAATTATCTTCATAAAGTTAGAATTTTATATAACATACATTTATCCTGTTTCAATCACGATGAATTCTATTTTTGTCTTCTCAGTGAACTTTCTGAAGAGGATATACATATGGAAACATTAAATAGCTGCTCCTTTGGCAACTTGCTCGCTCCACTGCTACTGTACGCGGGAACACAATCCATGGCGCAGGTTAGGTAAAAGACCTTTTTACTCGGACTGCATTGATTCAATCAATAGTTATAGGAAATATGTGATTTGCTGCATTTTGTTTATGTTTTTGCTGTTTCTCAATGTATTTGAATTATGGAAGCTTATTCATCTTTCCTAACAAGGTAATATTCTAATGTATCTAAATGTTAACTAATCTGAATACCTGAAGAATGAAGAGATATTATAACACCCAAAAAGCAATAAAAATTAAGGCATTTGGAATTTGTTGGAGCCCTCCAACAAAATGTCTTCTCTGCCGATTAGTGAGAATTAAGTGCATATTTTACAATTTCATCTCAAAGACATGAAATAATTCCACTAATGCTTATAAATGTTTTTGTTTTGCACATAATGAGCATGTATACGACAACAAAGTGAGGTTGCAGATACAAATCTCACTGTATTAGTGCCGCTTAAGATGGAATAGCATGGAGTCATTGAGAAAGACAGAGAATACTTCAAACACAGCTTCCCTGATATCTGTTGCCAATTCACTATCTTAAGATGTAGCTTACTGTTACCTTAAATTATTTATTATCTTTGAACCAGTCTTGTTTAATTTATGTGGAGTGCAGCTTACTGGAATATTATGGCTGGGAAACTGATGTTTTTGTTCAAAAATGTTTGTCATCTAGAATGGAAGATCTCATTGATCTAGGATGCATGTCTGGAGAATTTTCGTGGTTTGCAAGTGTTGATACCTGGTTTGTCTCATATTGGAGAAGTTGAGGGTTTTAAAATAGTTCACTAGCTATTCCTTTCTCACCCATCGATTCGGTCTTTTAGAACAAAACCCACTAGATGTGTATTAACAGGAGAATAACTTAATGCAATTGGATTTTCATGGCTGATTATAAATCTAGTTATCATAACGTATACAGCATCTTGGAAAAGGTAGACTTTTTGAGAGGTCTCTTGAGGTGGTTGAATTGCCTTGTGACCTTATGAAATCATGATTCATGATTGTAGAAACACAAACTATTCTACTTTAACATTTGATTTTTAAATGGTATCTTCTTTTTTCTTTTCTTTTTTGAATTAACATTGATAAATTTTTAGGGAAATAATTGTTGGGAATCCAGATTCTCTGAGTGTCTGCTTGCAGAAATTAATATTTGGACAACAACATGTATTTCAATACATAAACTGCAACAAGAATAATCTTGTGCTAGTACACCAACCAAAAAAAGCATGCAGTCCAAACCCTATGCAACATTTAGGTCTTAATACTTTTGCTGGAATGAACAAACGGTAGCTGTCCATGCATAAACTTGCCCAAGAATCAAAATTATGACATGTCTAGCTATGATCCAAATACCCCATAAATCACAACTAATACTTTTGTGGTGTACTCGTTGCCATATTAGCCTAAAACCAAACGAACCCACAACAATAAAATTAAAACCAAAAAAAAGAAAGATTAGAATAAATTTTAAAGGAAGTGTTTGGAGCAAGTGATATGATATTCGAATGATTTAGTGTCAAGTGGATTTCAAAAAAAAATGCAAGGAATTTGCTAATGGAGTTGTCGCAAAAGAATTATTTTTGTAATCGAGCTGATTCAAGTTTGAAATTCAAACTTCGGTATATAAATGTTAGGGCGTGTCACTCAATTAATCTGTGCCAATTGCGTATTTAATATCCTTAACTTTCAAAATGTCTCACCAAAATGCAGTCTAATACAAAAATAAATGTTAGTGCATATATAAAATTCCATAGAAAATTGGACCCCGGTCCAACTCCCCATCATTCTAAGTTGGAAGAAGAAATACATGTGTGCATAAAAGCATGCAGAAAAGTAGCCTTGATTTGTGGCTACATAGGTCATTGCCACTATTTTGTTGTAGTGCCTTTTGTTGTGGGTCTAGTACTACATAGCTTGAATTATTGGCAAACATGGATTAGCCCAGAAAGCAAAAATGAAAACCCAGAAAATATATATATATATATATATATTTTGACCCTAAGAGGAAAACAATCCGTGAGTGCTTACAGCTCTGTTTGGCCACAAATTTCACAAACCCTAATACAAACAAACAAATAAAGGCAAGAAATTTCTGCATTTGTTCTGAAATTTATGGAAACCCATGAATGGATGTGATGTGCACACATAATAAAAACAAACATATTCAACTGAAGTTTCACATGCCAACCAAACACCACAAATTTTTAACTCTGTAAAATCTGTTTGCTCAAAGGGACAAATGCATTTTCTTGTGGAAAACAGTGAAAATTGCTGGTTTCAGCAAAACTTCTGGAATGATCCGTGAACCAACTTTTTGGCTGTTAGAATCAGGATGTGTGGCCAATGGGCTCCAAGCTGGATTTGTTTTTTGTTTAGCAAGATTCCATGTATTTTCAAACTAAAAAAGCAATTAATATGAGTGAGAAACTGATTGATTTTATGTATAGAGTGGCTTTGATTCATATGAATATATGTTGGCTTTTAGATTTCTTGATTTGGAATAAGTTTAGGTGTTAGTAAACAAATGCATCAAAGCATTATATGTAATTACAATCAATTCATTTCTCAAATGAACTATTACTGTAAGTAGTATGAAACCCTTCTTGCATGATTCAAATAGTAATCGAAGGAAAAGAATTTTAGGACAAACTACAAATTTTAACCTTTTAAGAAAAACATAATTATTTGTGTTAACTATAATAGATACGCTGTTTATAGAGCTTAAAGAACCTTAAGGAGCATGAATCATATTCAGCACAACATTGTCCCTGCCAAAATAGTACAATTATGCAACTTATTTGTCTCGAAACAACATGATTATATATATTGAAATTTATATAATTAACAATATTTCAAAAAATTCATAATATTGAGATCTGCTGAACAAAATTCTTAAAAAAATACTAATTTAAATCATATGTGATTAGTGATTGTAAAATTTCAAAAGCCGTACTATCGAAATCTGAACAACAGAACCCCCAAAGCATATCTTATTGGCACATCAATCAATCAAATTTTTACTTTGTGTTTTATGGTAGGTTTGAAGGTGGTTAATCCTTAATATTCATGGTAGGCCTCATAGAAAAGAGAAAAAGAAAAAAGAAAAGAAAAAGAAAAAGCAAAAGCAAAGTGATAATCACGAAGATATTGTTCCACAACAAGATGTGTTGTGTGTGATGCCAAAGGTATGAAATAGAGCCCTACCCCTAATCATCCCAAGTTCACGGGATAAATAAAAGTTCACGAGCTTATTAACAACATAGAAACGTCGGCTGAGAAGCCTTTACTTACACCCACCAAATCTGGCTCTTGTATTTCTTTTGTTTTGTTTTTTTTAATAAAATAAAAAGGAAAGAAACAATGGGGACAACCTTGTTGCCTCCTGCTATGTTATGTCTAGACTTTCGTGTTCAGTGGCAAACATATTAAACACATAAACAATTCGCACAAACATGAATCTCATCAGTGTATTCATAAAATCAATCACTAAAAAGTAATTTTTCAATAGTAATAATATTCGGTTTTGACCTTATGTAAATTATTAATTCAAATAAAATAAAAGAGTCTGTTGGGATATTCCGCCATGCAATCATCATAAAATGATTTGACTGATTTCTCTCTAAGTAATTGCTTTGATTTCGGATAATTAAAATAAAATATCATAGTGATCACTAAATCTTCATAAGATTCGACTCCATTAATAAATTTCATAAAGTCTCATCATTTGAAAGCTAAGGGTAATAAAAAATGTGCTATCTTTTTGCAATCTGTGGTATGATTGGTTCCTAAAAAATGGCTTTATTTTTTTGAACATATTTGAAGGTTTATTAGCCAAATTTCTCATGATGTGAAACAAGCCTTGAAATTCCCAAAGAATCCCAAAATAGCAAAATCTATTAAGTTGTTTTTAGATGCACATCCTTTTCTTCGAATCAGATTCAATCCAACCTAAAATTCAAATATAATCTGAAATACATTTCACATCAGCAAGACACTTTAAGTTCCTAAACTCCCATTTAACTTAAAAGGAATTTATGTATACTATTTTGTTATCCAATCATCTTTTAAGCGTGACTTATTAACTCTCTTAAACTACTCAAAATCATTTCATCCAACCTTACGATCTATCGCTCAGTGATTTATAGCTTGAGTGGCATCAATCTCCTTTTATTATATGAAAAGTCTTGTGTTCAACCCAAAGTAGTGGCGTTGTGTGCATTTTATATGTATTGTTGATAGTTTATACCTTGATTATTTGATTTGAGAATAGAAAAAATATTAATTTGTTGATAGGATATTAAAATTTTTTATTTATAATACTCTCTCTCTAAAAAAACAAAAACCTATCGATTTGCCCGCGTATCGAGAAGTGAAGCATCCTCGATCTCTTAATCCTCAAACCAGAAATAAACTAATTTGAATGGTTTTTTTAAACTGCCCGAATTAAAGATATTATCAAAATATACACTAAAACAAATACAATAGTCCCCCCCTTAGATTTGAAGTGATAAATGCAATTTTTTTATTTTTAATTTAATTGAAGATTTGATTCCATTGATCCACCTATTTAATTTTTCCTTTTTCAATTTTGCCAAGTCAATACGCCTTTTTGTTCTTTTTCAAAAATGGGATTATTAATTGCTGATCTTTTAACCATTCCACACAATGATTAATCAATTCAATTTAAAATTTTACCATCAAACTGTATTAAGTGCTCGTCTCTACTAAAATTTTCATCTCTCAAAACTAAAATTTATCGTCAAATTGTATTAGTTGCTCCACTATGCTATATTTAATTTTTCAGCATCACATTTAGTAGTCCCCCGGAAATCATGATAAAATGTCTCATATATACAAGCTTTCCTTGGCGCATTCCAGGTTGAAAGTGTTTGTTAGAGAAAAATAAGTGTCTGTTTTCTGACATATTGTCAAAAATTGTCAGCAGAGGTCAAAGCCCCCAAACCAAAAACATTTGTTTGGGATGAAAATAAGGTTTACATCACAATGGCGCCCATATCTTTCACGGGGGACACCGAAAAAACCTCAAAAAAAAAAAAAAGAGAGAGATAAATTAAGCTGTAATAATTTGGACCAAATCAAGAAATTATATCAACAAAAAATGCTTTTGAAATCCAAGAAAATTAACCCATGAGTTTGATTCGATTTTTTTAAAAAAATAAAATAAAATAAAATAAAATTGATTCTTTCTTTCCCATTTCGTAATTTTATAGGTGTCCCACAACACTCATGTGAATTTTCTGACCAATTGATTTTGTGTGAAGTGCTAAATTATTGTTAGTTGGACACTTGGACAGTTGTAATTTTCTAGTACTCCTCTGCCAAACTTCTAATACTATGCATGGGAAATAGTGAAACCATGGGCGTCCTATGTCTTGTTTCCCTTCTGGTTTCCCCCACCCCACCCCACATGTAATATTTTTTCAGCTTCCACTACTATTTTCTTCGTACATTTTTCTCATGTATAAAAAGAAGGAATAATTGCATTAAACTCTCCAATTTATGGCTCTTATTATATATTGCTCTCAATCATTATTGATATACAATTTCACCTTCTGAACTAATAAAAATGTTCGCTAATATGACATTTGCACTATTTCGGTGGAAAATAACCAATGAACATTCAATACGTGAGTTGAAGGCAACGGAATATTCTTGTTAGATTCTACCGGAATAATGCAAAATGTGGTGTTGACGAATATTTTAATTAGTTAATGAGGTAAAATTGTATATTAATAATGATTATGGGGCAATATGCAACGAGGGCTATAGGTTGGGAGGTTTAATGCAATTAACTTTAAAAAGAATAGAAATATTGGCATATGCTCATGTGAATAAGTACTATTCAATAATTAAAATTTATATGAATGGCCATGACAATAATTAAATCCACTATATTTACAAACTTATCAAAATTACATCTAGAAATGCGAAAATCGTTCATTAGAAATCTACGCAATAATTTTTTAATCACTAAATTGATCGTGTAAGTTGGACTCATTATTCAATAAAATATTATATAGTTTAAGGATTGACGTTTCACCATAACTTTCATAATCAATATATGTTAATATTTTACAATTCATTAATTCTTTTTTTTAAGATTTGTTTGAAAAAAAATTTCAATATTTTATAAATATCTGAATTAAATGCTCGTTGTCCATATAGTTCAACTCAAATATTCGCAGTAAAGCTCGATTTTTGTCTTATTTAAAATTGTGTGACAATATTTAAAATGATGAGTTACATCATTGTTCATATTTGAAAACAAGGCATCTCGATCAACATTACATACAACTTTATATTCTCCAAATGAATGAGAAAATGAGAAGGAAAAAAGAAAAAAAAAAAAAAAAAAAGGATTTGAGTTAGGGTTTTGACATGATTGGGGTTTCACTTTCAGATCATTCTTGCTGGTTAAGAAGACAAAGCACAAAACTGAAGCCCGTGAAGGGCTGCATGTGACAATTGAGAGAGCTGTTACAATCAGTGCCTTTGACAATCTATAGACCCACTCACGTGTCTTCTTGGCTTTTTTACATCAAATAATGACCGCAACATATAACCATAAAAGATATTGCAATTTTATTTTTTATTTATTTTTTGTTTAAATACCCTTTCTGGGAGAGCATATCAAGGCAGAAATCAAGCTCACAATGCAATATACGGAAAACAAATACAAATTTATACTATATTATTTTGTAATCATGATAACAATCGCATGCTCATGACCATAGAACCTAGTAAATTGTTAAATTCAAGTACAATAATGTCATAATATAAAAGTTACCGTGTTACGTATGATGTAATAATTTAATTTATAATTTAATCGAAAAGAAAATTATTGAGATAGTATGAAATGAGCTAACTTGACATATTTGCATATATATGCTAATAAAGCCATGCATTGGGTCATTTAACACGAGCAAAATTCAAATTTGCTATCTTTTACCTTACTCGATTTCACGTGAATTCAAACTATTAAACTATTTATTTTTTACAACAAATTAAAACCAGTACGAGCGAATGTTTTATGCATTTTATAAGCCTAAACTCATAATAAGAATCTCCTAAGTAAAATTGCTATTACCCCCCTCCTAAATTTTGGGGAGGAAGATTGTATTCAATCTTACTTGAGTACTCACTGCAACTTCGAACTTGTCCTTGATTTGTGCAATTGAGATTGCTTCAACCCATGTCATTCTTGCTAGAGTTATATATGTATGCTAATAAATTTTTAAAGAATTTCCCATATGTTGTAGTAGAATGTGCTGGTCCAATTGGCTAATTAATTGGTGCACTGCAGCCACCACTATCCAATCGAAATTAATGCATTTGCATGGACAACTGAATGAGTCACTGGCTACAAAACAACCTTTCATACCAAAATTGGACCAGTCAGTTAAGCAAATTCCTAACCAAAATTCACAAAAAGGAATGACAAGTGAGTAATACAAGACTAAAGTGGGGAAAATAAGACACCAAAGTCTTTCTAGCTTTATAATGAAACAAATCTTTTTGCTCATGGCCCCAAAAGTTTAAGTCTCACTAGCTTTTTTACTCTGATCCTAGCTATATAAAAAAGGGCATCCTCCTCTGTTGCCCTGCCCATCTTTAGAGAACAACAACACCACCCTCCACCACCGCTGCTGCCGCCCTCTGCCGTCGTAATGGGCTTCAAGAACCTGACATTTATGATCATAATTGGGCTTCTTGTGTGGTGTTCAGACATTGAGACTTGCTATGCAAGAAGAGTAGAGAGGCATTGGAGGAAAAGTAGAAGCATTTCAGCTTCTGTATACAAGAAGAAAGGTAAAAGTCATGGCTCCAATCATCACAGTGGCAATGCCGGAAAGTCGAAACAGAAAACTCCATCTCCAAAAGCACCACCACTGCCGCCGCCAGCCACCGGACATATAGGAAGCCCTCCACCCACAATTCCACCACCGAAGAAAGGTGGTGGTGCAACTGGTTCAACAGTCTATAATGTGCTGGATTTTGGAGCCAAAGGTGATGGAAGCACAGATGATACTAAGGTAAAACATAATCCCAGAATGTCATAATCTAAGAATATTAATGATGGACACTGCATTAGCATTCTTAAGAGTTTTCCCCTGCTTTGGCATTGTGAAGTAATACTCCTCTCATATTCCAAGAATTAGCCTTTTTGCTTGTGAAAAACTTAAAGAATTGACAGATTACCATGAGCTCCAAACTAGTTGCCACCTATTCCGGTCATTTGCCCATTCTTTTAGGAGAACTTAAGGTTTCCCATGATTACTACTTCAAAGGTTCATATTGAGTAAAAGTGGCATGTTTGCAACTTGCAACATTAATTCCTATGACCCTTTTTTCATTAATTCCCTCTTGCTTTTAATTCCTAGATTGCAAATTATTTAAGGTGATATTAATGTTCAAGATGGCAATTATTTGGAAAATACCTGCAAAATCATCAGTTTTTAGATGTCTAGGCAAGGATGTTTTTGTTTCAATTGATATTTTATCTTTTATTTAATTCTACTGATATACGCCAAGTATATATGATTTATACTTAAGTATTTATTTAATTTTGCACATTTACGTCTATTTGTAATATGAAATATAAAACAAAACACTAAATAGATGAAGTGAACTGATACTAGGGCCGGGGCGATTTTGGGAAATACCTATGTTTTATGATTTTAGCCTTCTGAGCAACAAAATTGGGTGGGTGTGACATTTTCAGCTGTACACATTTTGGCTAAAAAGGCCACTGCACAAAAGCTCAATAGTCATAAATTCTTTAGCGACATAGTGGAAGGAAAAACAAATGAGCAAGGACACTATATAACTGCCAAAGAAACAGACGAGAATGAGGGTGGTCCACAATCCCAAAAGTAACACCAAACTTTGTTCCACACAAACTAACAACTGTAAACATGTTGAACTCCACAAAACCCACATATGAGTTGATGCCATGTTTGACCAATCAGAAAATTTGGTCCCAGAATTAAAATCATCCAAGAATTCTTTCTAATTTCAATTTTAGGGTTTCCCCAGAAAAAAATAAATAAAATGAAATATGTAAAACTTCTCTTTCTGTGGTGAAACTGCAGGCATTTCAGGCTGCTTGGGCTGCTGCTTGTAAGGTTGAAGCCTCAATCATTAATGTCCCAGCAGAACATGTATTCCTTGTGGGACCCATTTCATTTTCTGGTCCATATTGCCAACATAACATTGTTTTCCAGGTAAGTATATACAAATCTGGCCCTGTTAACAATTTTCTTGAATGTTTGACTTGCGAAAAATAATTGAAGATATAAGGAAGTTTGCTGAAGCCCATGTGTTTGTTAATATTCTGCAGTTGGATGGCACAATTATTGCCCCAACAAGCTCAAGCCATTGGGGTTCAGGCATTCTGCAATGGCTTGAATTCACAAAACTTGTAGGACTTACAATCAAGGGAAGTGGCGTTATCGATGGAAATGGAGCTGTTTGGTGGAAGAATTCTCCATATGATGACGATCCCTTAGATGATCAATCAAAAATTATCTTCCCAATGAATGGCACATTTGCACAAAAGCCTCCTGTCCCTGTAATAATTTTGATCCCTCCAAAAGCTGTCCACATTTTAGTTTCCCCACTTGATCTAACTAATGTTTCATCTGGCAGGTAAGAAGCTCACTTGGTGGCAAAATGCCAAGCATAAAGCCAACTGTAAGGACAACCTTGAAACATCAGAAATTCTTGCATTATCTTTGGGTTTAAAGTTAATTTTGGGCTGGTTGAATTCTTGAAATTCAGGCACTTAGATTCTATGGGAGTTTCAATGTGACGGTGACCGGCATAACAATCCAAAACAGCCCTCAGTGCCATCTAAAATTCGACAATTGCATTGGTGTTGCGGTATACAATTTCAGCGTCTCGTCCCCTGGTGACAGCCCAAACACTGATGGGATTCACCTGCAGAACTCCAGAGACGTTCTTATTCGCAGTTCCAATGTTGCTTGTGGTAAATAAGTCAGATTTCATATGAATAATTATTATTCTCCCAGAATATGTATCACAAAATACATGGGATTCACACTTAGGACAACTGTATGATCCATTTTGCTGCAATCTTATCCTTCTGAGTGGG
>JACGDI010000734.1:1167446-1188276 GCA_014898725.1 Jacaranda copaia
ATGTCCAGATCCCGGTACTGTGCCAGGTGGCTAAATCTCCTGTTTTCCCAGATGAATAGTGCCAGTGGAGGTGCGTCTCTGCCAAAGTTGTTGGCAGAGTTGTTAGAGTTGGTGGCAGCGGCTGTACCGGCTGTCACGCGTCATTAATGTGGAGGCATGCAGCCTGTCAAACTAATAAACAGGGCAGGGATCCGAGTCAACGTCGGAGTGGGTCTTGAGGTCGATATATGTCTACCAGACTCGAATATTCGAACTTCTGGAGTGGTCCTGAGGTCGATACTAGTCGACCAAACAGACTTATCATTGGGCCTCTTAGGCTGTTTCATTTGATGTTGAGCCTATTGAATTATCCCATATCAATTTAGATATTATAAAATTTATAATTGAGAAATTCCCAATAACCTTTTAAACTTTATTTTGTGTTTCAAATCCTAATTTCTACCATTCAATATATTTAGGAGCTGTTCGGTTTTATTTCCACACTCTATTTTCATATTTTCTACTATTTTAAAAATAAAACATATCACTTTTAACACATTTTTACTCAATATCATTTTTATTTTTAATATACATTCTCCAATAACCTATTTATCTTCTCTCTATTCTATTATTCCTATCTCTATTTACTTATAACCTATTAAAACCAACATAATTATTACTTTTTCAATAATTTATCCAAATACAAATTTATTTTCGATTCATTTCCACTTACTAACTTTTTAAATTTTAAAAATAATGGAAATGAAAATTGAAAATGAAATAAAACAAAACAGGCACTAGGAGAATACAAACAGTGATGACCACTTGGACGACACTACACCATAATCTCTAAGTCAAAATTGAAGCATGAAAAACGACAAATGAAAATTAAAATAAAAACACACAAAAAAGAAAAGAAGCAGAGAGTCAACCGTTTTGTCTATGGGCATCATTACCAAGAAGAAGAGCAAATAAACAATAGAAAAGAAGAGAAACTGTAAGCACATCCCATGTTGCCTGTAGGCATATGTACTCTTTAGTCTTTATTAATACTAAACGAGCCATATACCCAAATACCACCCCCCAATGACAAGATCCATGCTTTTCCCCAATGACATTGTAACCAAGCATTAAGCATGCAATCTATAGAATTAAATAAAATCTAATTATAAGTTTGAATTTAATTTATACTAAACTTTTCTGATTTTGATAAGGGTTTTCTTTAAATTAAAAGAAAATGGACATTAACACAGACCAAATTTGATCTTTTAATTTATTTTATTCCATTTTAAGAAAAGGTTAAAAAAAAGAGATCAACACAATCAGTGCCAAATAGATTAAGAGGGTTTTAGGGCGAGCTTATTAACTCTTCAAAATATTTTATAAGATGTTTGAGAGTTTATAAGATTATAAAAAGTGTTTGATAATTTTTTTTAAAAGAACTTATAAGTTTTTAAAATAATATATTTTGAAAAAGTAAGAAATTCTAGTTATTTTGAAAATTTTAATAAATTAATTTAATTTTAATTATATTAATTATAAAATTACTATTATCAATATCTTATAAATTATAAAATTTTATTTAATTTAAATATTTTAAAAATTTATTATTAAAAAAACATCTAATATAAATATAAGAGTATGCTTTAAATAAGTTTAACCGAAGACCCTCTAAATTAAACAAATATACATAATACACAGAAGAAAAATCCCATTGTAAAGGTCTACTGCAAGGGCAATATCGGAATTCTCCTCCCCCCCCTTAAAATTTCTGCAAAAAGGAGGCTTCATCTTATCTATACTCCAACTAATATATATCCTCAAGACAGCGAACCACCAAAGTACGCTGACATTACTTGTTGGTAATTCCGTTCGTCCATTTGCGAGTGAGTGCCACTGGAATTCACAAGCTGGGCTACAATGGCAGGAATGGCGGAGAAGGATATTGAGGCAATCAACAGGAGAATGGCCTCTCTAGCCGGGCATCTGATTCCAGCTGAAACCCAGAACAGGAATACTAACAACAGCATTGCCTTTTTGAACTGCAGCTCGGGGTTCAACGATTCGTATCATCGGGTGCACGGCGAAGTCCCGACGCACATCCCGGAATGGAAACCGGCGGTGGATGATTCCGGCAAGGAGTTTACTGATATTATATATGAAAAAGCAGTCGGAGAGGGCATTGCGAAGGTCCCTTCTCTTTTAACTCAATTTTTTTTTTCTGTTGGTATTTATGTGCTGAAATAGTACTATATATAAAGTTTTTTTTGTTTTTGATTTTGGTGTGTGTAGATAACGATTAATAGGCCGGAGAGAAGAAATGCTTTCCGGCCTCAAACAGTGAAGGAGCTTATGCGCGCGTTCAACGATGCCAGGGACGATAACTCCATCGGAGTTATTATTTTCACTGGGAAGGTAACTTAGTTTGAGTTTACCTTCGGAGTTGTTCACAAATGAGCTTTCATTTGTATTTTTTATGCTATGATCATCATGTATTAAAATTATGACCATGCCTTAAAGAAGGGATTGTATAGACTGCTCATAGTTATGCATAATTGAAGTCAACTTGTAGATTGAATAAACAAGAACTTGGGATATGGGCTATCAAGTTTGATCGGGAGTTGAATTCGTTGAATCAAATCTTTTAGATAATATAAACTATTATTCATACATCATCCCTTTTTTGACTGGCTCTATATTGTTTTAGTTTTCTGGTTTAGTTGCCGGAAACTATGACGTTCAAAATTGGTGGTGAAAGACAGGGGCTGCTGGAGGGGGAGCAGCCCCAAGACCGGTTGATCCCATCTCTGATTTTTGGAAAACATGAGGGGAAAAAAAGCTAATACTCATTTTTGGTTCTCTCTGTACCTGCTATTATGCAATTTGTTAACACTTTTGCTGTAATTTGTAGTTCCTAGAACTACTTCATAATTTTTATGTTTGACGATATGCTGCAGGGCACCATGGCATTCTGCAGTGGAGGGGATCAATCACTCAGAGGCAAGGAAGGTTATGTTGATTACGATAATTTTGGTCGCCTCAATGTTTTAGATCTGCAGGTACAATTAAAATAACTACCAAATCATCCATAAAATTATATTCTCTTTAGTTTCCCATGACTTGATCACAGAAAAGAGTGTGAAGATATTTTATTATTTCTAAGTACCCAATTTATTGTTTACGAATGCAGGTGCAAATCCGTCGCCTTCCCAAGCCAGTGATAGCAATGGTGAGCTTTATTTATCTTATTATTTTTTCTTCCACAGCATCTGATCAGTTCTAGAGTTTCGATATCCAGACATCGTGATATATTTTGTTTTCTCTATTCTATGAATAAAACAAGGTTGCAGGGTATGCAGTAGGAGGTGGACATGTGCTCCATATGGTCTGTGATTTAACAATTGCAGCAGATAATGCTATTTTTGGTCAGACGGGACCTAAGGTAATCTTATTCTATTGCTCTTGTAATAACTATCATTTGATGGTTAATTCGAGTTGGTAAGAGTGAAAATCTTTTAAAAAGTGTATGATATGTTCACTGTGAGCTGCAATGTTGTGAAGTTCATTTTTCCTACATTAATCCATATGCATATGCAAGTAAAGTTAATGGTTTTAAGGAGGGCTTGTCTTATATATGTCACTTTCTATACTCTTATGGTTTTCACAAAGACTTGGATCATCCAAGAAATGTTCTTGAACTGTGTTTCAGACACCATAAATCATATATATATATATATATATATTTTGTCCGAACTGCAGGTTGGAAGCTTTGATGCTGGTTATGGGGCTTCCATAATGGCTCGCTTGGTAAGCGTTGAAACTTAGAGAGATTTCTCACTATCTCCTTACAAGTGCTTGATCATGTTAATTTCATAGGTTGGACCAAAACGAGCACGTGAAATGTGGTATATGACAAGGTTTTACAATGCCTCAGAAGCAGAGAAAATGGGACTTGTTAATACTGTTGTTCCAGTAAGAATCCTTGCTACTGAAATAACAGTATTCTAAGTGTTGTTCTGGACCTAAGCCAACAAGATAACTTAAAGCTTTTCTTTCAGCTAGAGAAGCTTGAAGAAGAAACAGTCAAATGGTGTAGAGAGATCCTGAGGAACAGCCCGATGGCAATCCGTCTGTGCAAATCAGCCATCAATGCAGCTGATGATGGGCATGCCGGACTCCAGGTAATCCAGCTATATACTCATTTGGATACATAAATATAACAGTAACTTGATAGATCAGTTCTTTGTTTTAAGGAATGAATAACCTAGTATTTCTTGCAACTTTTTTTACCTTTTTTCAGCAAATTGGTGGAGATGCCACACTTCTGTTTTACGGGACTGAGGAGGGTAGCGAGGGGAAGAACGCATACTTAGAACGCAGAAAACCAGACTTCTCAAGATTTCCTAGGCTTCCATGATCAAATGTCTTCATATGCATAACATATGTGAGAGTTGATAAATAAGAGACAGAAAAGAATAAAAGTTGTGTGAAGACTGAGCAAATTTCTCTTTCATTATGTATTTCTTGTTACAATTGGCAATTCCCCCACATTATCTATTGATCTTTCTTGGTGGGAAAATGTCTTCTCCAGTTCAATATGCAGTGTTGCTGCTTTTCATAATGTTGTTTCTCCTCCTTTGTTTGCTTCATCTTGCTCCCTCTGTAGAATGCCTGCAATTGCAAAGAATAGGAGGCTCTTGTAACATGACCCTAATGATTAATGAAGAAGAGGCTATGCACTAAAGAAGGGAAGATTCATAAGGAAACAAAAATAAATATAAAAAGAATTTGGTTGAAAGATTAAATTCTTGATTAGATGTAACTCCTAAATTAACAGTAGCCTTATGGACTATAATTTCACATTAAAATTTGAAAAAAAAATTTAAAATATGGTTCCATTGATATGAAATAAGAATAGACATCATCATAATGCCTATTAAAATCACATATCATTGCATTAAAAGTCGCAAAAAATTAAGTAATAACTAACGCTATCTAATTACTAGAACAATTTTCAATTTTCAAAATACAAATAAATAACACATCACATTCTTCAATTTTACTATCCAAAATACTCCCAAAAAGGCCCAAAGTATCGTGTCAATTCATTTTCTACTCATTCCCTAATATCTTAGTGGGTGTTTGTTTATGTTTTCAAATTCCATTTCCTTTCTCAACATTTTTAAAATTCAAAAAGTTAGTTAGAATAAATTAATGGAACATGAATTTGAATTTGAATAGATCGTTGGAAAAGTAATGATTATGTTAGTTTTAATAGGTTGTAGGTGTAGAGAGAGATAGTAATAATAAAAAAAAAAAGATATATAGGTTATTAGAAAAATGTGTAAGTTATTGAAAAATGTGTTTTGAAATAAAAATGAATTGGAAATATTGATAAAAATGATGATAAATTATTGTAAATTCATTTTCACATAGTGAAAACAATAGAACATATTTTTAAAACATAAACAAACTAGCCCTAACCCTCTCACTTTTTGTTCCCCCTACCCAATGCATATATACATATATATAAATAATTTTAAAATATCAATTTCATATTACCAATCTAACAAAAAGTTATTGATGTAACATTTTGTCTCATCTCAAAATACAAACAAACGAACAAATAATTTTTTTCTAATTTAATTTTCACCTACCACTCAAAACATAAATAAATAACCATTACATTCCCCAAAAATCATATTTCGGCAAAATTCTCCAATTTATAAACAAAGAAGTCCTTAACAACCTAAATAAATAATAAATATATTTTAAAAAAATATACATTCCAATTGCCTGCTTAATCCATGGAAATTACGGTGTAAACCTGCCCACAAAGAGGACGTGGCAAAATCTCATTCATTTGCCAGCACAACAATATGTAATCAAGGGGTGGACAATCCCCAGCAGCCGAAATACACCACATCTCCACTAGTCAACGCAAAGGAGCAATAGATACAACGGTGCGAAGCGAAGGAATCAGCGTCATTCCTAGAGGGGCAATTCCGTTGTTTTAGGGAAAAACGAGTGGCAATATGGACATTACAGAAATTACGCGGAGGCCATCGATTATAAATAACCACTGGTTGACGATTCTTAATCCTCCCCTAAAAATAGTTATTAGTCTCTCGCGTTATTCTCAGGCAGCTCCATATTTCTCTCTCGCACACGCTCAAAACAAACTCTCTCTATAACATTTTTCTAAATCTCTCGTTCTCAGGTACGTGATACCTTCTGTCGCATGTGAATTTTGTATGCATACATGTTTATGAGGCTTGGTTTCATTTCTGTTGAGGTGATTTAGTTCTGATCTGAATTTTGTGCTTTTGTTTATTTATTGTTATGATTTGATTGTATTTATCGCGTGATATATGAATTAGATTTTCCTTTTTATTGCATTTTTTATTTTATTTTGGTATTGATTGAAGGTAGAAGGCATTTCGTTTGAATTGAGATTAAATTTGGTGTATTTTAGGATGTGTAATTGTGGTTTTCTCGGGAGTTAAATTTTTAGTTTGTGATCTGATCTTGAATTTTATTAAATCAGTTCGATCTGATGGATTTCTTTTGCGAATTTCATGACTATTTTGGAAATCTGAAAATCACATGATTGTTGTAAATATCTGTTATGGTTTGATCATTATAGAGTTTATTTTTAGCTCCAGTAGTTGTTATTCAGACATTTTCTAGATTTTGTTTCCTAAGATCATGCTTCCACCGATTTGATCATTTTCCTCAGATGTATTTTAAATTTTCACCTGCATTTCTAAAACATATGCATGTGATTATAGATGGTTCACGGATGCTTATGTATACATTGGAATTATAAAATGTATCATTTCGGATCTCGCTGTGTGTCTCTACTGTAATTTAAAATATGTTTGAAACAAATGATGGGGTTCATTTAAAATTTACTGCTTGTTATGTTAGTTAGGTTGAGTAGTAGGATATGTTTGTACTTATTATTATGTTGCCTGTGTATAATGTGACTCTTATATTTATGCGCATCTGTTGCCTGTATGAAGTTTTGTTTGCGCTTTACATGTTGTGATCGACTGTCTAGCAAAATATGCCGCAGGTACACATTGAGCATATTGAAATAGTCTTTTGTATTATAATGAAGGAAGTTACCAACCTATTCACGCTTTTATCTTTCTATCAGATGCATATAATGCTGGTCTATTTATATGTACACAACATGACTGATGCAATGATGGTATACAGGGTTCTAAAGCAAGAAAGGAAAATGGGACTGACGTTCACGAAGCTTTTCAGCCGGCTCTTTGCTAAGAAGGAGATGCGCATTCTGATGGTTGGTCTTGATGCTGCTGGTAAGACCACCATCCTGTACAAGCTCAAGCTCGGAGAGATTGTCACTACTATTCCTACGATTGGTATGGCCTCTTAATTCTGTAACTTGGCTGTTTCTTTCCACCAACGTAATATATGTAATTCTGCAAAGTCAATCTGTTTTTCATGTATTGAATAGTTAACTACTTCCAGATATTCATTTTTTCTTGGGCTTACTTTTGGTCTGCAGGCTTCAACGTGGAAACTGTTGAGTACAAGAACATCAGCTTCACTGTTTGGGATGTTGGTGGTCAGGACAAGGTGGGAATTTTGTTTTTATTATATCTCATGATTAGCATGTTATTATATTTTAATTGTCGAAATAAATAAGCATGATCTCTCCAAGCTCCTCTTTAGGGATTTTCATCTCATAGATTAGCGGAATGTTCTAGTTCTTTGGTGTTACTTACGTGCATGTTGTGGGGAATAATGTTGTTTACATTTTACAGATCCGTCCATTGTGGAGGCACTACTTCCAAAACACCCAGGGTCTCATATTCGTGGTGGATAGCAATGATAGGGACCGTGTCGTTGAGGCAAGGGATGAATTGCATAGGATGTTGAATGAGGTGATAATCCATTTCTTCACTCTAATCTTGTGGCATTCAAATTCTAAGAAGCAAAAACTCATCAATGACTTGCAAAAAAAAATTTTAGTTTCTTTCAGAAATAGGCCTTCAAAAGGATGAATTATCCCCATTCTAATCATAGGATTGCATCAATATATTATGGGAATACCTCTTTTCTTTGAGTATATACAGCGGATAATTTGTTATGTAGTTCGCTTGCTCATGTCTGTGGATGATTGGTTAGGAAAGAGTTGATTAGTTCACCTCTAATTTTATTGCTAGTTAGACGTTGCAATATCTTACTTGTTTCAGGTACTGCAGTTCATATGTACTTCTTGCATTTGTGTGCATCATTAGGAATTGCTATTGCATGTATCTTTTTGACCCTGACCAAACAAAACTGCACAGAAATGAGTTATTTCACAATGAGTTGAATAACTGCTTTGCACATTCATTTAAAATGCTACCTTCTTGCAATTATGTCTTTATGGGAGAAAAAATGCACCATTTGTGATTTTGTTTGATTATTTCTTGACATAAAAAGATTGTTCTGATCATTTTGTGGGAAACATTGGATACTTCTTTCAGGATGAGCTGAGAGATGCAGTATTACTTGTATTTGCAAACAAACAAGATCTTCCTAATGCAATGAATGCTGCTGAAATAACTGACAAGCTTGGCCTGCACTCACTCAGGCAGCGCCACTGGTACACATTCTTAACCTTGGTTCCTTTGTGATCGGTACTTCCACATGCTTTCTATATTGTTTTTCATCTGATTTTCTTTGCTTCCAGGTACATCCAGAGCACCTGTGCAACCTCTGGGGAGGGGCTTTACGAGGGGCTGGATTGGCTCTCCAACAACATTGCTAACAAAGCAAGTATTTCTGATAAATTCTTCAAAAAACTCTTTATCAGATTGCTTCTAGAATTGCTCTCTGTTAAATCGTTAACTTTTCTGGTCAACTTTTGACTCTGCTGCATTATTACAGGGTTAAAGCGTAAGGAGTTGTTTTCGTGAGCTAATGCTGGATGAAGCTGAGTTTTTGTCTAGTGTTGACCAGTCTTTTTGGCTATGTTTTTTTTTCTTGGCTGTGTTTTTGTTTGTGTTGAAGACATTTGAAATGGCTGCGCAACAGACAATGGTTTGTTTCATATATTTGCAAACATTTGTTTAGTTTCGAATGTAATACTCAGTCGCGAAGAGTAGTTTGTTTTATGGATTTTGTCTTTAAAAACTGCAAAATTCTCACAATTTATTGAATTTGTTTTAGTTAAACGGTTTGCCAACAACTTTATTACATCGTGGTGTCCGTAACTACGCAAAAGCCAAATATTCAAGTTCATAATAAAGTGGAAGTGCACTCATTTTTCTGCATGGGTCTCAATGACTCCTCGGCCAATATTCTTTGTTGGATTGTGTATGAAATTCGGCCCATTGTACACAATGGGCTTGCGTAACTGATTTCCTGTGACAATGTTGGAACCTGGCATTGGGCTCTGCTCATCCCGAGGCACAACCTGATCGAGATGTTAATTGAAGAAGAAACTAGAACTTTCGAAACTATGTAACTAAATGTAAAAGTAGCCGGCCGCAGTCATATTTGATCATCATATTTAGAGGGTGCTTGGATGAGTTTACAAATTTTTTAAAATATTTTATAAAATATTAAAAACTTATAAGATAATAAAAAATATTTAATAATTTTTTTTAAAAAAAAAGCTCATAAAATTTTAAAATAAGACATTATTATATTGTAAACTCTTTTAAAAAAAACAAGGAGACTTATTTATTTAGAAGATCTTAACAAGTTCATTTATTCTTATCTATTTTAATTATAATATTGCAATTACTAACATTTTATAAACTTCAAAATTTTATTTTATTCAAACACTTCAACAACTTATTTTAAAAATAAAATATAATATCTTATAAGTTTCAAAAATATCTTATAAGATATAAGAACTTATAAGACTCTTTAAATAAACTTAGCCAAACACCCTTTTAGTTACTAAAGAAATTTGATAAAGAATATTATATGTCCAATGTCAAATAGCTTAGATACGATATTTTATTAAGAGGTTAAATGTAATTTTCAAGAGTACTACTGTTCAGGGATAAAAATATGTTTCTCTGGAGCCAAAAGAAAAGAAAAAAAAAAGAAAAAGAAAAGGAATAAGGGATTTCATTTATATAACACTGATTTTTGAATAAATTAAACATAAAACCTACCCTTGATTAAGGATGGGTGGGTGGAAGGAGAGGGCGTTGCAATTTTCTAAGGATGTAAATGAATCAAGTCGAGTCAAATTTTGACTATTTTTTCAAATTCAAGCTTGTACTCAAATCAAATGTATCGAGCTCGAGCTTCAGAAATTGATGAGCTCGAGCACTTGTTCAGACTCGGTTCGATTCGATTCGATTCATTAAGTTCGAACTCATAATCAAACTATAGGTTCGAGTTCGACTTGAACTCAAATTCAAAAAGTTAAATTTTTTTTACAAAACCAAGTTATAGACTCAAGTTCAGTTTGAGTTCAAACTCGAAAAGTTAAATTATTTTACAAAAAAAATTAAAATTAATATACTTTATTATACTTTTTTATATATAATTTTTTTTAAATAAAAAATATAGACTCTCAAATTATGAACACGAATTATTTAATTTGAATTCAACTCAAAACTTACACAATCTCAATTCGAGTTCAAATTTTTCAACCTCAACATTGAATATTTTTTAAGTTAATTCGTCAAACTCACAAATTATCTCAATTCGTTTGCATTCTTAAATTCCCCATACGATCAGTGGCTCTGTTTCAACTTTCGACAAATTGTGCCCTGGGCACGTGGGGTTTCAAAATCAAATTGCGGCTGGCACGTGCTGATTAATGGATTGATATTTGTTGACTGAGGCTACGTTGCATTTCACTGTTCATCAGTCGACAAAACTTACGGGTAAACCAGTGGGACAGTATACTGTTTGCCAAAATGCGGAAAGGGGAAGTCGACAGGCTAATTCTTTACATAATTCCGAGAATTGAATAATTTAATTGCACTCATAGGATATATATCCGAATTCATCCTGAAATTGTAATTTTCTTTTACATACATTTAAAAAAAATAAAGGAGGTCCCATGTATCATTTGATCTTGATGGTATTATTGATTAAATATAAAAAAAGTTAACTTCTAATTAATAAAATGAATTTTTCTATTACGGCAAAAGAAATTATATATACTTTTTATATAATTTCTTTGCAATATTGATCTGATTTCCTAACTCTATGAGTTGTTCTCCCATGAGATGGCTAAGAGCACGTCACAATATTTTTAATTCTTAAATTTTTTATGATATTTGTGTTCTACTCTTTTTTTCTTTTTTAAAAAAGTTGGGATAAAGGTAGAGGAAAAAAAATGTTATATTCTCTTAAATTTATGATCTCCATATTTATAAATATCAGAGAACAAAAAATTATTATTTTTAAACTATAATCCATAAAATAATTTGAATCAAACAAACTCTAAATATATGGATCGGGTGATTAATTGATTCAACAACATTGCCCTTGTATATATAAATTTAAATTTGAATCGTAACAAATTCTAGTACATTCCAAACAATATATATAAAAAAAAGAAGAAGAAGAAGAAATTCTATTCACTTATGGACAAGAAGATCCTAGACAATGTATGAGGTTATGCTACACCTTTTTGTTTTGTACACACATAAAAAAGTCCCTTCCCCATCACAATTTTGCAAAATCAACCCCACACCACAATTAATAAGGCTTTGTTTGGTTATGTTTCCCCATAACAATATTGTTTTGAGGAAACAAACTAAACATATTCCCATTTTTCTTTTAAAATACATATTCTCCAATATATACATGCATATATTATATAATTTATTATTATTCTAACATTATAAAAATAATTCAATTCCTTTTTTACCTAAAAATCTAATAAAAAAATATTGATTTAACTGCTACAGTAAAAAAAATATTTCCTCTAAAACATAAACATACATATCAAAAAATAATTTTCACATTCTCCCAAAACACATAATAAAATACATAATAAAATCAAATAAAAAACATAACCAAACATTCCCTAACTTTCACAAAAGGACACACACATATATATAATTATATATGCTACTAATATTTATGCATACCAGCAAATTTTAGATGTGAAAGCTTGCGAGGTAGAGGGCCCTCTTTCTTTTGTTTCTTTGTTTCCACCTTTGAATCCCTAAAGTTACGGCGGGGCCGAAAGAGTGGGGATCAGATTCCAGCACCCCTTTCCCCCCACTTCCAATTCTTGCAATAGCCTTTCATAATTTATTTTCTTTTTTATCTTTTCTTCAAAGAAAAAAAAAATTATGTACCTTTTGGACACATTAGTCCTTTGAATAAATTTTTTGGCTTGAAATGCACATATATTTACTATTAAAATAAAATATGTGTAGTTATCAACAGCTAACAGCATACTCCCATTTTTGGTCCACATATATATATATATATATATATATATGTATGTATGAAGTTAAAGGATGCATGGCTGTCTCTCAAAATATCAAAACATAAGTACAAAAATTTATGACAAATATGGCACATTATAAATAAAGGCTCACATACCATTTAATTGGATATATATATATATATATATATATGTCTAATCATATTATAATCATTAGGTCATATGTAAAAGGGTTCAACATTTTACATACCTTATGATATTATCATATTTTAATTCAATGTACTCAATTAACCGATATGAAATTTTCACATAGGGGTGTGTGTACATATATGATCAATAAGGGATCATTTAGATTTGTTTTCTGGGGGCATTTTCATTTTTTAGTGAAAGTTAATAATAAAAAGTTAGTTATAAATGTGAATTTGAAAATGAAATGTTGCTTGGAGGTTTTGTATAAAATGTAATGATTATGTAGGGTTAAAAATGAGTTATATTTGAAAATTTTAGTATTTTTGTATTAAAAGGTGTGCAAATGTAAGTAAAAGAAAATGAAAAATGATAAAAAGTGAAAATGCAGAGAGAGTGTAATAGTATGTTTTAAAGAATATTTTGAGAATGAAAATATTTGTGAAAATAGAGGAGAAGCTGATAGTTTTCTATTTTCATCTTCAGCCAAAAATGAAAAGGGTGTTTGAAGACAAAACCAAACGAACACTAATGTTTAAGAATATTGCAAATACATATATTAAAGTATTCTATTAATATTATCTTACTTTCTATTCATAATCAAGTCCAATAAAAACATTATCTCAAAAAAAAAAAAAAGTCCAATAAAAATACAATCCAACCAACAAGGGTTTTTCATTTTTGTTGATCTTTTGTAGAGTTTTTGTCCATATTGTATACGCTTTTGTTACACTCGACAATCAATAGGTATAATCTTTGATCAGTATGTACTGTATTTTTTTAAATATTCATCTCCCCAATTAATTCGAGATCAACTTAAAAAAGTTATTTCTTAAATAATTTGCTATTTCTATAATTAAGCAACATTAGCACCCACCAAATAATGAGACGTGGCATGTTAGTGATATGCATTGTAAATGTTACGTATCCATCCATCGCAAGGCCTTTAAGGACCACTGAAGGGTTACATGAATGAAAGTTAGGGTTTGAAAAACAGATCCTCTTTTTGAATTGATAAGGGTTTGCCATATGGCCATATATTGTAGTTTCCCACAAGCACTTTTGAGTCCTTGTACATCAATTATTTGAGCCTCAACTCTTCTACTCATCATTGAATTCTGAATTTGTCCTTTCCAGCCCACTTGGGATATTGGAGATGATATTCGAATTTGTATTGCTTTGATTTAAAGTTGCATATTCCATGGCCTTTTTGGGGTAGCTTGTTTTGGTGCACACCTATTGCATCCTTTCCTTTTTCCTTGACACTACTGAAAGGAAGGCTACACACTTGGTTATGTTATATATATATATATATATATACATACATATTTTGGTATCACAATGTACCTAAGCTCTATTAGAAATTAATATTCTTCTAGTTAGTATAATTTTCATGCCGATCAATCATTTATTATCTTTCCAAGAAAGTTTTTGGAAAGAATATTTTATATTGGTACTGGGGGCAAATACAATATCCAACATACAAGTTCATAATTTTTGTGCTGATCAATCATTTATTATCTTTCCAAGCAAGTTTTAACAAAGACCATTTTATATTGGTACTGGGGGCAAATACAATATCCAACATACAAGTCCAGTCACGTCAAGATAGTAATTTATTAGCATGCATTGGTAGAAAATTTGATCATAAAAAACACTTGTTAGGATACACCTCTATTCAAATTAATTTTTCGCATATCTTCATGAGTACATGCTATGTGTATCTGATTCGCAATTACAAAAAAATATTTAATGTAGGTCAAGAAATGAAGCACGGCTAAAGTCAAGGATCCAAACTATGTACTTGAAAAGCACATCAAGTACAGTCTAGGTCTTCTACTTAAATACATGCGTTATTCCCTATACCATTATATATCTATATGCTAAGATGTACAAACTATTTTCTTATAAATATAATTGATGGTGAATTAAAGAAACTTGACATATATACAAAAAATTATAATAGAAATTGAAACATATACTGAAATAAAGGATCTAAATTATTTATAAATTCATAAATTATATCAAATTTTTTATTTTTTTAACATGAGATAAGATTTCATATCAATTATTATAAGACAGGTATCATAATTTATTACATCATGGCATTCAAATACGATTCTAGTAATGACAAATTAGAGTCATCTAACAAGTGTATAAAAGATTATTGGCCCATTCACATAGTAAAAGGTGCATGATCAATCAATATACAATGTCATATGGACCAAGAAAGGTACTCTTAGCCTTGGGGACATGCAATGAAGCAAAAGCTATATATGGAAGGACAAGAAAGATATTAATCCCAGATGATGATGATATAACTATGATAGTAACCTTAGCTTCTCAAACATGCAAATTGATCCTTGTTTCTTTCCAATCATTGCTGCCCTAATATGACTTCGAAGATTGCTAGCCACATTATTCTAAGAAGTTGTGCCACCTTCAACATCATTATTAGTATGATGATGTCACTTAATAGAAGACTTGTATTCCATATTAGAAGTGAAGTTTTTATTTTATTGAAAATGGAATTCTAAATTTATGTAAGAGTTGAAAAGATAAATATTGTGTATAATTTTGTATTATTGTGATTTTAGAAATATCCTCTCTATAGATCAGATTTAATGGCAAGGACTTCTCAATTTAAATTTAGGGATATCTGAATCATAGAAATATTTAAAATCTCTGCTTTTACTCAGTAAAAATCTCCAATCGTCAAGTTAGTATTTAAGAATGAGAATCAAAAATATTAAATGTAATAAAAATTAATTGAATATGTGCAAACGTTTAAATATGGAGTTGTTACTTGTTATATATACTTAAACCACTTTGGATCTTCTATTCCATCTTCTATTCCAACTTGTTGTAATTACGTCAAATGTATTTGATTCTCAATTAATTATTTTTATAAAAAATACTTAATACATGTATTTTATATTTATAAAATAAAATAGGAGATCAAATAGGGAATGGAATAAAAAATATAAACCGATACTTAACCGTTTAAATGTGGGGTTGTTACTTGTTACATATACTTTTCACTTAGTAAGTAGGCATAATTGAACTAGCCTAATTTAAATTATTTCAACACACACATTCAATAATTTATATTATTTAGTTAATAATGGTGTCAAATAGACCCATTTGAAAAGAATGCAAAAACGTTAAATAATTAATGTTGAACGATTTAAAAGTATCTTTGAAATTATATCTACATCAAGTCGTTATTCGATGTATTATCGTTTGGCCACATGTAATAAAAGGCTTTGTCTTTATTTCCCCAAAAATGACCAGAAAAATTATAACCTTAGTGTTGAATTCTCATACATGAGGCTGATGTTTCACATGCTTAATACATTTCAGTGCCTGTTCGAATAAATTAAATCTTGTAATTTTAGTGAAGCAGATTTTCTCAAACATAATCCAATGTCCATAAATTCAAATTCAAATGTATATTCATTAAATAAAAAAAAAAAACATGAATAACCAATGTGCCCAAACATGCATCCCCTCACACTATCAAAAAGTTAGTTATGTAACATAGAATAGTTACTACAAAATTATTTCTGTAGCTAGAGTTGTAAATTTTTGTAGTAAATAATGTAATTTTTTTTAAAAATAATAAATAATAAAAATTATAGACTATCAATTTGTAGTCATGTTTTTTGCAAGTACAATGGATTACTTACGAATTATTTGTAGAAAAAACTAATATATTAAAAAGAATAATTATCGGCTATGAATTGATCGTAATGAAGATTTATTATAAGAGCATTTATTTTGAATTTGATGATTAACATTTACTTCGTTGCTAAGACTACGATGCCTCTTATGAATTCGATTGCATGTGGAATAGCTCATGGGTCTTTGACAAGTTGACATGTCACTAGTCGACTTACCAATAAAGGGACGGGGCCCAACCCAGAATTGGTCCCCCAAATAGGTGGGCCAGTTTTTATATGGGCTAGGTCTAGGCGAGTTGAGCTAGCACACAAAATTTTTGTTAATTTTAGTATGTATAAATATAAAATAAGTTAGAAAGTATTCTTTATACTTCAGGCTAAAGGGATATATCTAGAAGGGCAAATTGTATTCTTGGCCCCATAAGTTGGACCAAATTTTAGTCTCATTCTTTATTAGTTTCGTACATTGCATTCAATAAGTGTAATTTTTTTTTTTTTTAATTTGAAGACTCAAAAGGGCTTCCGTCGATAAATTAACAGAGCGGTTCATGTGCCACTTACATTGCCGTTAAGTTGAGCATTTTTTGTCTCATAAGTTAGCCCGTTTGGATTTTTAGTCCCAACGAAAGTTCGAATAGATTTTTGTGGAGGAGGAAAGAGAAATGGTTGCAAGTGAAGGTTCCATCAACACACCACCTCAATTGAAAACCTCATAGACAGATAAAAATCTAGATAGAAAGTTTTATGGTTGTGCTTCCATTAATAATAAGTATGGTTTATTTATTTGGAAAGACCCTCAAATCTGTGAAAGAGAAAGAATAGTGATATTTGGGCTGCTCAAGATGTTGAATGTAATAAAAAAAAAAAAGTTGTTAAAACTTCAAAAAAGACAAATTATGTTACTATGTCTGTTGGTGGTTTCTTTGTAGATGGCTCTTCAGCTTGTTGGGATCAAAATCTCAAACAGATCTAACTTATAGGACCAAAAACACACCAATTTAACCGACACATGAGTGTTACGTGATTGGCTCCATTACTAATTGGACAGAAAGCCCTTTTGATCCTCAAATTTAATAAAAAAGCAAAAAAAATATTTATCAAATACAATATGTGAAAATCATAAAAAATGAAACCAAAATCCAAATTAATCTAATTTATGGAATCAAAAATGCAATTTACCATGTCTAAAATACTAATAAGTTAGACAATATTCTTCAGCCTTTTTTCGAACCCTAAATTTCTTCTCCTTCCTCTTCTTAGTTGGGTTGTAAAGGATAATATATTCCCAACAAAGTAGTAATTATATATGTGGATCAAGACATGACTCCAAAAACCTTGTGTCTGAATGGATGGGCTGCCTTTTTGTATTAGCCAACATATAAATCTGTTTGTCTTACTTGGTAATTCAGTTTATTATTGCGGTTTTGTCCACTAAATAGAACACATGTTCCTTAATTGTATTTCATCCTCATCCTTTAGTAATTAAAGATAAGAAAGGTTATCTTGATTGCACTTTATAGTATAGTGAAAACTTTTAATCTCATGTATGCATCTAATTGTCCAATTGTAGCCCCACTAATTACTTCAACATCATTTTGTTCTCTCTCCACTAAGAATTCCCCTCCAATTTCAAATCACACAGCATAAACACACATCAAGTCTATATTATCTCTTCCTATATTATTTATTCTTTATATAATATGATGGCTTAAGGCTTGAAAATAATTGGTTCAAAATTAAGGGTTTCAGTTTAATATATTGTAAGTAGAGAGTAGTGTTGCTTCGATCATATTGACAATAATCTTTACTCATTTATTTACTCAACTAAATATATATACAGCTTGTCATGCGTTCGTAAATTTGTGGTACAGAATGAATAATTAACTTAAAAATACAAAATATATTTTATAGTAAACAATATCTAGATTCGTTGTCAAGTATATATGAAAGATTCAAACCAATTATTACTTCATTTGAACACATAATTAGAATTTTGTCTTTAGGTTTATGAAAATATTCCTTCACGAGTGAGAAAGTATACTACTTCTAAATTGAGTCAAAACGTTATTCTCTTTTTTTTTCGGAAAACATTACAAATAGTTAATAGAATTCAATTATTAAATTAAAAAGATTATTCATACAACAAGTTAATAGAATCTAATTATGAAATTAATTAAATGGAAGTATAGATTCATTGTCAAGTGTATATGAAAGGTTCAAAACTAGTTATTATCTCATTTGAACATATAATTGGAACTTTATTTTTATGAAAAAATTCCTTCATGAGTGAGAAAGCATACTATTTCTAAATTGAGTTAAAATACTTTTTTTTTTCAAAGAACATCACAAATAGTTAATAGAATTCAATTATCAAATTAAAAAAATTATCCGTACAACAAATTAATAGAATTTAATTATCAAATCAATTAAATAAAAGTACAAACTCCACAATCAAATGCACACATAAGATGCACAAAGGAACCTATTTGTATTCAAACATGAGACTTCTCATACAATATGAGAGATTGATACCATTAGACTACAAGTTACTAAATAAATGCTAATTCTTTTAACATAGAATAAAATTTGATAGTATTACTTAATTAAACTCCACAAATAATTTCATATTAGATCCTCTCGTACCAAATAACCTTAAAAAAAGCTCTTTATTTTGTAATTTTTGTATATTCTCTACCGACCAATTTTTTATGCGTTTTTCGGTTAAAATAGAGTGGGTGTCTTTTCTTACCTTTTTGAGTCAACCACGTTTGCAAAAAAAATACAATCACGACAAAAAATAAAAAAATAAAAAAATAAAAAATAAAAATAAAAACACACCTAAAAAACCCATTTCTAATTTGAAATGTCTACATGGCTCCACTATTCAATATTTCAATTATTCTTTTTTTCTTTATAAATTAAATTTTAATAAATATTCCACAAGGACAATGACACCCACTCCATGCCCTCTCCCATTTCACTTGTCTTGCATGCTTTTATTTTCCATCAGAAAATTTCAAAGAATTTTTTTTTAAAAAAAGGAAAAAAAACCCATAAAATAAAAGAAAGAATAAAGTAGGAATAGAATATTCAAAATGATGTCAATTTCAATTCCAATTGAAGCCGACCTCTACCCCTGTTGAATCCAAGCCGTTGCTCCTGGTGATAAGGCTAAATCAACGGCAAGATGAAAGATCAAATAATTTTCATTCATTCTCTCCACACATCCCAACACTTTTTCCACATACACACCCAAAAAATATAAAAAAAAATAAAAAAGCACCAATTTTTTCTATTTTTTGAAGAAAAAAAAAAAGGAATATTGCATGTTTATTTGAATTTCATTTGGAGTAAATTTGACATGCATGAACATTTCATTTTCCTCCTATTTAAACTGAGAGAAATCGTGCCACTGAAGCTCAGAAAACACAAGGCAAGCTAGGGTTAGTTTGGCAGCTTCTTAGTTCTACTTACCTAAAAATACTCTCTTCTCCACACCCAAAAACGGAAAAAGAAAATCTTGGAAAAATGGCTCCTGAGGTACCGGCCGACGTTTTCTCCGGCGCCGGGAAGGTCCCGGCGGTTGACGCGGGCTACCCGGGAAAGGCTTACGTGACATTCTTAGCTGGAAATGGTGATTATGTGAAAGGAGTGGTGGGTTTGGCTAAGGGTATGAGGAAGGTTAAAAGTGCTTATCCTCTCGTTGTGGCGATATTGCCTGATGTTCCTGAGGAACATCGTGAGATTTTGAGGTCGCAGGGCTGCATTGTGAAGGAGATTGAGCCCATTTACCCGCCGGACAACCAGATTCAGTTCGCCATGGCTTACTATGTCATCAACTACTCCAAGCTTCGTATTTGGAATGTAAGTAATCATTATTGATATATGCGTTTGCACGTGTGTGTGTCTATATATATATATGCAGAGAGATTGTAGGACACGACACAATACAGACACGTGTATGAAATGCACACGAGTTAGGTATAAGCATAGAGGCTACTACAATTTAATTTGTTGTATTTCATGCATTAAGTTAATTATTCATGCATTTTCTAGGTATTATATTCTTGAAAATTTTGGATACTCTAATTAAATGCTAGAAGAAATTTTTTTGATTCAATAATGAGAATGTTTGGTTAATTAAAGATACTGAATTTTATAAGATTCTAAAAATTTATTTTAATTTGAAAGTTTGTAACTTCATTTTAAATTTCAAGTTTTCTCATGAACTTTCTTATAATATAGTTTGAAAAACTTATAAACTCGCTCAAACAGTCTCTAATCACTAAAGTTGGAGCAAAAACTTTATTGACAAAATGGGAGAAGCAAAAAAAAAGACAAATAGTGAAATCTAGATGTTTGTATCCTTAAACTATGCATGCATAAAACTTTTATATTATAATTTTTATATAAAATTTAGTAGTATATAATTTAATTTAAGTTGGCATATTTCCTAAGAGACAAGAAGATGCAATGATGCATGCACCCAAAAAGAACGTCTCTACGACTGCTGTTTTGATTTACATCAGTACTTTCCTCGGCCTGGACAAGAAAAATGGGGAAAAAGTAACCTAACACCCCCCAC
>JACGDI010000734.1:1194024-1219056 GCA_014898725.1 Jacaranda copaia
ATAGGAATGGAAATAATTTTGATTCTTGATTGATAAATGGGACAATGGCGGGATTATAGTCTCCATCCTCACATATACCCATTATCATTTAAATTAATTTTTTTAATAAACTATAAAATTTTTGTAGGAATCGAACTAAATGGAGAGCTTTTGGGAAAAATTATTTTACTTTGCTGAAATTTATGCTTTTGTATTATTTATCTTTTAATATTTTGTTGTAAAATGTAATTAAATAATAAATGTTATATATGACAATCTTTTAATTTTGGAAATGATTTACATTATTAAAAAAACTTAATACTTTTATTTCTAATTTTTTTTTATAAATTTGGAATATTTATAATAAGATAATGTAGCACACAAAATCATGTTTGTTGAGATATGGAAATGTAACATAAGTAAAATAAACGAATTATAAAAAAGAAAAGAAAAGAAAAAGGCCAATCTTAGAATATTTTAGTGTTAATTTTAATGATAGGAACACTTTTAATCTTTTTCAACCTCATATGCCCCAAATTCTAAATTAAATCATGAACTAATTATAGTAGTTCTACCTTGAAACTTCATGTCAATGTAAAAGAAAACTATAGGGTTTGATCAATTTTGTTCGTTTTCTCAAAATAATTTTTACTTAGGGAAATGAAATTAAATAAATTGATTCGTTTTCCAATGCTATTTTCTAAATATCCATAAAAAATCTTTAAAATACCGTTTAAGAATAAATATATATTATATGTATATATAAACATATTGATTTTTCAAATTTTTTCTTCTTTTATCTGAGATCTTAACTCCTAAGATGGATGGCTAAGGCGTTATAATTGTAATAAATAAAATAAAAATCATTATCAAATAAAGAATTAATGGCAACATATAATGAAAAAGAAAATGGTACTTTGGTAGAATTTTTTTTAATAACAATGGATAAGATCTCGACGAAAAGTTTGAAGTATTCTGTCATATATATCAAACTTTCAACCGTTAGCACCTCACCACTGCAATAAATTCTTAAAATCCTTTGCATAATCAATGACATCCCTTCTAGAAATTTTTAATTTCCTTTTTTGTGTATATACTTTAAATGGCAATTTATAAACATTAGGCGAATTATTTAATTAAGTATTTTTAATTTTATTTATTCAAACCAAATCTTAGATAGACATATCAGCAATAAAGAATTTTTTATTTTGAAAGGCGTTTCAACTAGTAGAAAAGTAAAAGCAATTACTAAATATTTCAAAACCCCTCGAACCATTCAACATGAAATAAATCAAATATATCATAAAATATACCATCTGTATTAGGATTTATATTATTGTATTTTTATTAATTTTATAACTTACAATATGTTAAAAATTCTCTAAACCCATAGATTTGGGGAATAATGCAATGACTTTGTTATACTATAAAAACTATATATAGATATAGATAATTTGTTGAAGGATTTCGATGTGTTTATTGTTGAATTCCATTCTCTTGCAAACGAGTGGGAACCAAAAGATCATCGCCCGTCGAAGTCAAGGGATGGACGTGGTCTATTTTAGCTGGGATTGATTCAATTAATGTTACTTTATCTTCAAGATATCTAGAAAATCCAATGTAGTTGTTTGTAGGGTTGAGAAGTCAATGATTTCTTGGTGTTTGGCGACAAATCCACTGCTCTCCATCCCCTTCTAGATTAGAGCTACTCAGAGTCCCATGCCTCCTTTTTTTTTTTTTTTTTTTAATTTATCTTTTAAAGAATTATCTAAAAGTACATCAAATGTGAAAATTAAGGGTATTCACGGATTGGGTTGGATCGAATTTGCAAGAAAAATCAGTTCAAACCAATTAAACTTAATCAAGCTGGATTGAATCAAGTTTTACAAAATTGGATCTGCAAATCTGAACCAAATCGATCCAATTTAGGTCGGGTTGGTTCGGATAATCGGGTGTACCAGTTTAATCTTTTTTCTTTTTTTTTCCCCTCCTTATTTTTTGTATATGAAAACTATATACTAATTAAATTGTAAAATTCCAATTTCTTCAACCAAATGATTGATAGAAATTTAAACACATATAAAAAAGTTAAAAATAAATTTATCAAACTCTAATACATATCTAAGAGGCTACTGACTAGAGATGGGAAAGTGAAGAAAAATTAAAAAAATAAATTATTTTTTAATTTTCATCGGGTTAATTGAGTCAGATTAGGTTATTCTGGGTATACAAAAATGAAACCCGAATCCAACCCAATTTTAATTGATTTGGGCCGGGTTTTACCCAATTAGCCGGGATTACTCGATCCAACCCAAGTCAATTAAATCGATTTGGTTTGAGTTGTCAGGTTCACTAGGTAAACATGATCGTATGAACACCCCTACATAAAATATCGAACTCTATGATGTATTACTCTATTATTATAAATTTTATTCTTATGAAAAGATATTTTTAGGAACATAAAACTTTTTAATTGAAATTAAGAAAAAAAATGAATAAATTGGCAAAGTTTCACTTGATTCTACTTGTCACCAGTTACGACATCAATTTTAGGTTGGGAATCCTTAACTATATAATTTTTTGTAAATTTCTTCTTAAATTCAAAATCTTGTTTGTCACGTCAACTTATAAAATATCGTTACTTATTAGACTAAGGATGATTAATTATTATAATAATTTTATATCAATGTTTTCCATGGTTTTGTTATCCCAATCTTCTTGCTTAGCAAGATATCTACCAATTACTTGACCTATTCCCATGACTAATCCACTGATTAGTCACTGTCATTAGTTAATAATGAAATGGAATTGACATCTAATACCCCTCTAAATTATTCAAATGCATGTGGTTGAAAAAAGAAAAAAAGAAAAAAAAATTCTTGAAATTATTATGTAGAATGTATAAGTGGACAAAATGTTGCGATGATAAAAAGTTCTCTTACAGCATATTGGCTTAAAAGTCATAATTAAGGTATAATATATTATTAAATGCTATTTAATAGTGTCCTTTGTCGTGGTTTTAGACAAACTATGTCAAGAAGCCAAGAGTTTGTTTGGTATTATTTCTATTTTTATTATTTTTAAAATTTAAAAAGTCAGTCAGTGAAAATGAGTTGAAAATGAATTTATATTTGAATAAATTATTGAAAAAATAATGATTATATTGATTTTAAAAGATTGTATTGTCGTAGGGGGAGAAAAATAAAAATGATAGAATAGAGAGAAAATATATAAGTTATTGGGGAATGTGCTTCCAAAATGAAAATAAAAATGATGTCGAACGAAAATATTTAAAAAATAATATGTTTTATTTTTATAATAGTAAAAAATATGAAAATGGAGTGTGGAAATGAAACCAAACAGGCTCCAAGTCACCCAACATTTTAATTTATTCTCAAGTTAAAAGTACTTTCACACTAAATGCTTAATTAATGCATTTTAATTTACTAAAAATGAGGGCATGGAATTATAGATTTTAATTTGTATTAGCATGTGTTTTAGATTGTGTACCTCTTAAATACTAAAATACTAGTTCAATGGCTTACAACCCAATGGTATCAAGTTTTCCCTGTTATATGGGAGGTTTTGTATTCAACCCGAATGAACTTCTTTTATGCACTTTATATGTGCTTTTTGGTTGTGATCTTTTGAAGTTTGTACTTCTATCTTCTTTACTTTAATAGTTGTATTTTATTGAATTGTAAAGCATTTGATAGTTATATTTTATTGATTTATTGTAAAATCGATCTTCTTAATTTGATAATTGAATCTATAGTCTTATTATAAAAAATACTCTTTCAAAAGAAAAAAAATTATCAAATCACTAACTACTATAGTATTTTTTTTCCTCCCAATCTATCAACAAGCTAAATACTAAAATTGAAATTATCAAATCAGTAAATAATAGAAGAGAGTTTGTTGGAAATTATAAAGTAAGAGCCCATTTGAATATGTTTTCAAAGTCACTTTCTATTTTTTATCAAATTTAAAAAGTGAAAACTTGATTATGAATTTAGGTTTGAAAATAAAATGTTGTTTGAATATTTTTTAGTTTTTTTTACTGCTAAAAGAAAAGGGAAAAGTGATCACATGCCAAAGTCCAAACCAGCTGCATCTTGGCCCTGGTGACAACCTCCGTTGCTTATTGGGCCAGATAACTCTGGCCGAGTGACGTGACCAAATTGTCAAATGGACCCATGCATGTCCAAATGCTATAAAGGTTAAGGACTGTCAAAGGGTCTAAGTACTTTTTTTTATAGTTTTCAAAGCTCTTTATTTTGGGGCGTATATGATACTCGAACAAACTAATTTAAATTTTTGATGAAATTTTTAAAAATAATTAATACATTAAAAAATAATTTTTTTTATTATATTGCTCATTTAACGAGTATTTTCAATATTATACTTTGAAAATAAAAAGTAATTTGCTGGACATATACATTATGCAATATAGTAGTATGTTGACACCTAGTAATGAGGAATTCATGGAAATTTAACGCCGTGATTGCTTTCGAGAACAATTCCAAATCTCACATCTTATGTGTACAGAACTGTCTCATAAACAGCTTGTTAAACATTAACCCAATTTATTACTAAAAGAATCTCAAGCTTTATTTGGTTACGTTTCCTTGAATAATCTTATTTTGAGAAAATATAATTAAATATATTTTTATTTTTTTTAAAATATACATTTTTTAATATATATATATTAAAAAAATTATTTTCTTTCATTTTTATTTTAAAAATTAAATAAAAAAATATTAATTTGATTGTTACAGTAACAAATATTTTATTCAAAATATAAAAAAATAACTTTAACACTCTTCAATAATTTATTATTTCAAAACACATAGTAAAATCAAACCAAAAAACGTAACAATGCCTCACTTTTTTCTCCCCTCTTACCCTGCATTATCTCTTTTTATACTCTCGTAAGCACACCGTCCCCGGTTCTTCAAAACAATGGCGGCAAGGGTTCCCACGAATCCAACTACGCCAAGGACTAAACCTAGAAACTAGCCTTGGAGTGCAGATGAATCGAATTACCGACTTTGACTCTGCAATTCGAGCTTAAACGGGTCCATGCCGGCTAAGGGGTGGCTGGAGGCTGCAGTGTTTTCCGGCAGCGAAGGAGGGGAGAGGAGAAGAAAAGAAGAGGAAAAGGAGGAATAGGAAGGACTAAAGAGTGAGTCTGGGTTGAAACTGTAATTGGTGGAGGCATACGGCACCGATTTGACCTTCCAATGGATGAGAGATGATGAAAATTTTTATTTAAAAAATTAAATATTTTAAATGGATTTTAAATTTTGTATTATACTTAAATAAAATATTTTACGAAGTTTTTATTTTGTGCTCTAATTTAAATTTCTCAAAAATATAATTAGTTAATTTTAAAATTTTTTGCTTTTAAAAAAGTTTCTAAATACACTTTTTCATGGTTTGTAAATTTACTAACTGCATTCATTAATAATATTTTATCAAAAATATTAATATCTCCGCCAAAATAATTTTTCAAAATTGAAAAGGAAAATTTTAATTTGTCATTTTTAATATTTTATTTGAAATTCTTTTAAACAATAAAATCTAAATTCAATAATTTGTAACATTTTACAATAATTGAAACTAGTCCACTTAATTTAGAATTTGTTAATTTTAAATTTACAAAAATTATCGAAAATATTTTATGAAGTTTTTACTAACTACATTAACTAGTATTTCTTTAGGAAAAATTGAAAATTTATTCGTTCAAGCAAATATATTTTTTAAAATCTATAATAATATATTTTTAATTTATATTTTTTCGGTAATATAATATTGAAAATTTTTGAAATTTTGTTCTACTTCAATATGTTATTGTACAATTTTTTTTATTATCTAATATTTTAACTATGATAAATTAATTTTTTAATTTAACTTTGAAACTACTGAATTAATAGAATTCATATATTTTAAAATAAGAAAAAATTCAATTTAATAAATTTATAAATTATTTATTATTTTTATATGTTTTAAATCTCAATAAACCCCAAAATCAAAAATCATAAAGGCTTTGTTTGGTTACATTCTTCCAAAAATAAAATTATTTTGGGAGAATGTAATCAAATATATGCATTCCTTTTCTCCTAAAATGATTTCTAAAATGATTAGATTATCCTTGCAATTTAATTAACAAATGACAAAAAATCTCATATTCTTTACATCATAATCATTACAATCACATATACATATATTTATATATTATAATATTTTATTACATATCATAATAAAAAATACTACTAAAATTTATTTACACACTCAAAATCTAATAAAAAGACATTGATTTAACTGTTATAGTAGAATTTGTTTCCTTCCAAAATATAAACAAATATATCAAAAATTTTCAAAATAATTTTCTTAATATTCCCAAATTATAAATAAATATACATCGCATTCTCCAATACAAATTTTACATTTTTCAATCTCACTCCCAAAATTCATTTTTCCAAAATATCCAAAACACATAATTTATAAACAAACTTTACCAAAATAATCTTTATATTTCAAACAAACCTCTCAAACATATCTTAAAAACAACTTTATAACCAATCACAATCTCATACCATATTAAATCATCACATCACTATAATAATTACAAAACAACTTTACAATCAATCACAATTTCATCCTTCATTCTTATTTTTTTAAAACACCAAAACATTCTCAAAATCTTTAAAATATAAAAATTGAGGCATTACCTCACAAACAATCACTATCTAAAACTTCTTTTTACGTACCTTTTGCAATTATTGGAGAAAAAAAGTAGTTTCTACTTGTTTCTTGTTTGGCTTATTCACAATTAGAACCCCTCTTTGTAGATAAGCAATAGCATTAGGAAAATATGCTAATGTGCCCACATTTTTCAGTGAATATTTGTTTGGTGGAGTTGAGATTTCAAAATTTTATAATTTTCTTTTTGAAAACTTATTTACTTACATTTATAAATTTTAAAGCAAAACCAAAACAAAACATCAAAAAGAAAAAAGACAATATGAAAGTCATAGGACAATAAATCCCTTAGTAACACCTTTTAACGTTTCACAATCCTTTACAAATTAGCCACAATTTGAACAAGATGAATTTAGAACATGACAAATTGAAAGCGGTTTAAATTTTTTATTCCATTTCTTTTTCCATCTTCTACTATATTTCATGAATGTATGACATGTATATTAAATATTTTTTTATAAAAATATTAATTAAAAATTAAATACACTTGACATAAATACAGCAAGTTGGAATACAAGATAAAATACAGAATATAAGATGCAAAGTGAATTGAAAGAACCAACCTATAACTAAACTATTATGCGACTAAATGTATACCCTTGAGGGAGATCCTCAAATCCACATATTTTGAATTTTATTTATTTTTTATTTAATTTCATAAATATATGTTAATTGTATTTAATCCACAACTAAATATATAATCAACAGCAACATAAATTTATAAAATAAAATAAAAAATAAAAAATTAGTGAAAATAGAGTATTTAAACTGCAGTTCAAAGCCACCTTCAAATCCCTACACGTTATCTGCAAATCTAACTTCTGGTCTACGCCCGCCATTATGATGAGGGCCACCGTTATGATGAGGCGGCATCGGCTTTCCTCCTCCATTGTTGGCCATTTTAGCCGAAGGGATTCTCCTATCAAACCCGAATTCTACGTCCCCATCTCTTATATTGAAGCTTGGTTTTTGCCTGGTCTCCCACTCTTTCGGCCCCAGGACAGGGCCCTGCTTAATGGCAGTAGGATGGTGGTGCACCTCCTTGGCGCGGCGGTGCCGCCTGCTGCACATCTGTCCCAGCACGCAAGCCACGGCGGATATCACCACGATCACGGCCAAGACTATGAAAACAGGTCCGAACGAGCCGTTGGAGTTGGAAGAATTAGGCTGCTGTCTGATGACAGGATTAGGATATACCTCAACAGGCTGCGACATTGTTTTCCAAGTCAGTGGAAATTGGCTACTGGTTTTGGATATTAATTGGCTGGAAAAAAGGAAATTCTGTCCTTTGAGTGAAAACAAAGGCAGCGTTTTGAGGATGGAAACAAGAATTTGATTGCCTGATGGAATAGCTTTATGGAAAATGCTGTTCTAATAGCACTTAAGAGGGATTTTTGAATTCAAAAAGGATGGGCTTTTCTTTAATAAAGAGACAACTAAAGATATTCCCTCTGTGTCATTTGTTGCTGGAGAAGGGTGCTTGCTTTTCTGTAGGACAGAAGGGAAGATTTTTGGATCCTTCAAACATTTCCCCATCACATTGTTCTATGGAAAGTGTGTCTTGTCTAGTGCTTTTACTTTATTGTTGGGCTTAACAATTGTTTGGACATTGTAGAATCAATGTAGCTTGCAATGTATGTATAGACACAAATTGTATATTTGCTCTTATCCATTAAATCTATGGTAATTAAGTTTTATGATATGCATCTTTTTATATGAGTCAGATACAACTCTACTATAATTTGAATATGATTGACTATTTAAACATATTATAATGTATATTAGTATATGTGGCTTGATTACATTATACCATAGAAATTGGACATAACAAATCAACATCGACAATATTTGTTGAAAATGTTACTTTAAATATAGAGTTCTCTTGTAAATATTCTTATGTATAAAGTAATAAATGAATGTATGCAGTTTGTTCTAATATATTTAAAAATGACCTCTTTTAACTCGAACTTTAAAGGATTATTTTTGAGAATTTCTAATTATTAACGTTAATATTATTTTCGTTTTCAGGTTGGACCAATTTTTGAATCATGCTAAGGTGTTTATTGGAATAGTATTATGTAAAGCTTCCAAACAAACAATTTGATGGCCTAATTGATAACATTAATTTGCTTGATTTGCCTCTTTATTCTTTGCTTTTAACATAGCTTAAGGGTGTGTGACTAAAGAGACCTCATTAAATCTTCCAAAGGGTCTTTTAGTCTTTGTCTACATCCTATGTAGACCAACCCCATTGTAGGAATTATGGAAATTATTAAAGTATACTGCACATTTTACAAGAACAAAGCTTCTTACAAAAATCACGACAATGTTTGGTTATGTTTTTTTATGTGATTTTATTATGTATTTTAGAAAAATAAATATTAAAAATGATATTGAAATCTGTACTGAAAAATATAATGAATTTTTAGTTATATTTTAAAAAATAATTAAAATTAATTTTGAAGAATTTTAATATGCTTGATTATGTTTTGAATGGGACACTTTTTTACTGTAGTAATTAAATTAGTGTTTTTTTTATTGAGTTTTTGGAGTGAAAGTCAAATTGAGTAATTTTTTATAGTTAAAATAATAATAGAATAAATATGTTATTATATATATTGAAAAATAGAAAAATTTTGGAGATAATGAAGGATATGAGAGAATATTTTGAATTTTTTTTTTTAGTGTTTTCGAAGGAGAATGAGCGTACGTTTGGTTATATTTCCCCAAAACATAACTGAACACTCCCCAAATATCAAGTTACATATATAATTCTACTTTTCTCCCATTTCCATAATCTTAATTTTATATAAAACTTACATATGAGCTTTACATCAGAAAATGGCATAATCATATATTAATATTTGACAAACATTAAAATTGAGTGTAATTTAGTTTATAATTTTACATATTACAAAGAAATAATAAATAAAATAAAATAATCTATTTTAGTTGGTTTGTACTGTTTGTAATTGGAGCACACCTAAATTATTTACATGAATACAATTAACACTTAACTTGGGCCTCATGGGCTAGATAAGACCCAAAAAGAAATTCTTCATTAAATTGGCAAAAAATAATCTGGCCCGCTTCCCAACTGGGCCCGGATTGTAAAAATTTCCAAAAATTCCTAATGCACAATAATAAAGTTAAACTATAATGATAATAATATAATAAAAATAATTAATAATTAATAATTAGTAATTATCTCTGGTCTTTTTCTCCAGCTTGACAAAGAAAATTATCATGATGCTAAAGTTTGAGAAAGACAATAAAGTTGGCATCTTAATCACTTAGGATCCGTTTGTTTTCATTTTTCAAACCTCATTTTTATTTTCTGTTGAAAATAAAAATAATAAATTATCAACGTTTACACTATTTTTTTTTATATATTTTCATTCTCAAAGTATTTCTTTTAATATTCACTCTCAATTTTCATACCTATTTCCCATATTATTACTTATATCTACTTTTTTATCTTTTAAATATTTTTTAAACAACATTCACCGAAAAAATATTGTAAATTCATATTTAAATTATAATATTATCTTTTCAAATAATTATATGTCACATCATAAATTTAAATTTAAATTCAAATTCAAGAACTACACTATTTTTAATACAAAAACATTCAACATTCAAACATATTTCATTTTCGCAACTATTAATTTTAAACAATAAATTTAAATACAATTTTTTTAAAAAATATATTTTTTAATTAACTTTTTACTAAAAAACAAAAATAACTCTAGAAAATGAAACCAAACGGCCCCTAAACCACAATTAAAAGATATTTGTGTGTATATACACACACGTCGTTTCTAAGTCTTCTAAAGAAGGACAGACATTTCAGACATAGTGGACAATAATTTCAGACATAGAGGACAATAATGCATTTCAGACATAGAGGACAAGTCACATTAATAGTGTAAAGGCATCTGCATTAAGCAAGGTATCTTCTTCTTGGGGGGTTCGGTGCCACACAGCTGGGTGGGCACCCAACTCCCCCTTAAGCTGCCACATGTCATGTGGCAGCTTTTGTTTTTTCCTTTTTCTTTTCTTTTTTGAAATTTTATTTCTTCACACAAATTAATCATTTCTTTTTCCAAGTCAACAATTATCTAATTTTTCCCTATATTTCCATAGCAATTTGGGGCCAACATCAAATCAAGTGAGATTTTGAATTTTAGTGAAAAAATATAAAAAGAAAAATAAAAACTTTGAACATGATAACTTTTCTTAATTTTTCAAAAAATCACAAATTAAAAATAAGACCAAAAAATTAAATATAAAATTATTAGTAATTAGTAACATTTCTAATAAAAATATAGTAATAAATTTTTTTACTATAGTTTATGATAATTTTACTTATTACCATATAAATGTCACAACAAATTAAAAATTTCCACGTAGGGCTTCCATTTGTTTTAGTGCCCGTTTGGATATGATTTCTAAGTCCTTTTCAATTTTCTATCATATTTAAGAAGTAGAAAGTTACTGGGTGTTCGTTTATGTTTTCAAATTTTAATTTTATTTTTATTATTTTAAAAATTTTTAAAATTAATTAAAGTAAATTAATGAAAAATAAATTTGCATTTAGATAAATTATTAAAAAAATAATAATTATATTAATTTTAATAGATTATGGGTAGAGAGAAATAGTAATAATGAAGTAAAAAAAGAGATATATAGGTTATTGGAAGAAGATATGTAAATTATTAAAAAATGTGTTTTGAAATGAAAATGAGTTAAAATATTGATAAAAATGATGATAAGTTGTTCTAAATTTATTTTCAAATAGTAAAAATAACAAAAAATAAAATTAAATCATAAACAAACTACCCTTTAGTTATGAGTTTATGCTTGAAAATAAAATGTTATTTGAATGTATGTAGAGTTAAAATAAGATGTATTTAATGTTATTGTATTTTTGTATTAAAAGTCATGTTAATGAGAGTGTGAGAAAATAAAATGTGAAAATGAAAAAAGAATGTAAAAGTGGGTTGGAGAAATAATTTGAGAATGAAAAATGTTTGTGAAAATGACGAAAAAAATAATACTTTTCTATTTTTATTTTAAAGAGAAAATGAAAAATGGGTTTTCAAACAAAACCAAATGTGCGTTATGATCCATTTGATTTTATTTTCAAACATTTATTTCACATTTTTTACAATTTAAAAATTAAAATATATTACATTTTATATATTTTCATCTAATATTATTTTTATTTTTATTCTCAACGTATATTACCCAATAACTTATATATTTTATCTTTTCATTTTATTATTACTATTTCACTCCATTTACAACCTACTAAGTTCAATATAATTATTATTTTTTAATAATTTTGTATTTTCTCTTCGTTTGCTATAAATGGCCCTTCTCAAGGACTGAACTCTTGTGTGCTTCTTTCCTACGCTTGAGTGATTACTTTGCTTTAATAAAGTCTTGGTCTTTTACAGTGCCTAATGGAGAGCCCAGCAACTAGTGAGCTTGAGAGAACTGTTGGGGATGCCGAATATGATCTGAGTTCTGTTTTGTTCTCTCCGAACAGGGATTACCTTGTACGCAACAATGGTGATCAGGTATTTTCGAAGTCGTTGATTTGTTTTTTAGGCCAAGTGGGTTGCTACTGATTTTAAAGGTTTATTTGTTGTATTTTTGTTGAAGTTGAGAAAATTATGTGCGTCTGGTATTATGCTTCTATGTTATTTTTTTGTTTTATAGACTAAGTGGGTTCTTATAATGGTTTCAATATTTTTTCTTGATTTTAAAGATTAATTTTCTGTTGTATTTTGTTGGAAGATAAGAAATTTCGTGCTTATGAAGATAAGAAAGGTCTCGCATACTGCAGTTGATGGAATCGCTTATTTGTTCCATCGTTTAATATAGTTGGATTTGCATATAGATTTTGTTCTTTCAATGTTCATTTGGCTTTATCTGCAATGCTGTTTTACAGACACAGAATTGCTAAATATTTTTTAAATTTTGTAGGTTAAAGTTGATAGTTTCAGGGGTAAAAAAGTTGGATTATATTTCTCTGCATCATGGTGCGGTCCGTGTCAGGGGTTTACCCCAAACTTGGTGGAGGTTTACAATGAACTCCTGCAAGTAAACAAGTTTGAGGCTGTGTTTATCTCTTCGGATAAAGATAACGAGTCATTTGATGCATATTTCTCTAAGATGCCTTGGCTTGCAATTCCATTTTCTGATTCTGAGACACGTAAGCGACTGAAAAACTTGTTTAATGTCAATGGAATACCCCACCTTGTAATACTGGATGAGAATGGCAAGGTATTGACTAATGAAGGAGTAGAAGTCATCCAAGAACATGGGGCAGAAGGATACCCTTTTACTTCTGAACAGTTTGAAAAACTAAAGAAGCAAGAAGAAGAAGCTAAGAGGAATCAGTCACTGAAATCCTTACTGGTGTCCCAATCTAGGGACTATGTGATTACTGCTGATGGGAAAAAGGTGAAATTTATTTATAGTCGTGCACTAAATAGCCGCCGCATCATATATGTTTCAGTTTGTGGTTAATGCCGATATACTCCATCTTTTACCTTTTTTATACAAGGTACCTGTTGCTGAGCTGGAGGGCAAGACTGTGGGCTTGTATTTTGTTTTGGCAATATACAATGGATGCCTTGCTTTTAACCCCAAGCTTGTTGAAGTATACAAGAGCTTGAGAGAAGAGGGAGAGAACTTTGAGATTGTGATGGTACCCCTTGATGATGATGACTCATCATTTAGACAAGAGTTTGAACAGCTGCCATGGTTTTCATTGCCCGTGAAGGACCGATGCTGTGGGAAGCTAGTCCGATATTTTGAGCTTGAAGGCCTTCCCACTCTGGTTATAATCGGGCCAGATGGGAAGACACTTCATTCAAATGTTGCTGAAGCCATTGAGGAACATGGCATAAAGGCCTACCCTTTCACGCCTGAGAAATTTGCGGAGCTTGAAGAGCTAGAAAAGGCAAAGCGGGAAGCCCAAACACTTGAATCCATTTTGGTGTCGCAGGATTCTGATTTTGTAATTGGAAAAGATGGCATTAAGGTAAGCATTTTTAAAGGATAATACTTAGTTCATTCATTTGTTATTCGTGTGTATGGCCTTGCCTTCACTTAAATTCGAGGTACTTTGTGAACCTTTATGTATCCTAGTCTGGGATGAACGTAATTGCTAACAGAAAGATTTTCTTATTTCAGATTCCAGTGTCTGATCTTGTTGGAAAAAATGTACTACTCTACTTTTCAGCCCATTGGTGTCCCCCATGCCGTGCTTTCCTGCCTGCACTCATGCAAGCATATCAAAAGATCAACGAAGAGAGCAAGGTGCTAGAAGTTGTATTCATATCCAGTGACAGAGATCAAACATCATTTGATGAATTCTTCTCAAAGATGCCCTGGCTTGCACTTCCTTTTGGTGATAAAAGGAAGCAATCTTTGAGTCGCTTATTCAAGGTCCGAGGCATTCCAATGGTTGTTGCAATCGGGCCAGACGGCAAGACTGTCTCAACTGAAGCCCGTGAACTGATCGTGCGTCACGGTGCTGACGCTTATCCTTTCACTGCAGAGCGTATCAAGGAGATTGAAGCAGCTTAGGAGAAAATGTCAGAAGGATGGCGAAGGCATTAGGAAAATATGTTGATGTGTGTGGATATTTTTGAATGAATGGGTATTTGTTTGGCTGAGTTGAGCTTTTAAATTTTTACAATTTTCATCTCGAGATCTCATATATTTAATTTTATGAAATTTAAAACAAAAAAGCAAAAACAAAATTAATCACCATAAAGAAATTAAAAAGAAAATATGAAAGTCATAGGGCAATAAATCAGTTATTAGCACCTTTTAACATTCCACAATCCTTTGCAAACTAGCACAACTTGAATAAGAGCTACTAAAAAGAAGATGAATTTAAACCATGACAAATTGAAAAACCCATCCTTTAAGCAAACTACTATGCTACTAAATGCCTCATGGACGCCCATTTTGGATTTTGTTTATCTTTTATGAGTATGTATAAATTGTATTTAATCCATAATTAAATATAAAATCAACGATACATATTCATAAAATAAAATAAAATAAATTATCAATAAAAATAGAGGATTTAGACTGCGGTCTAATCGCCACGTTCAAGTCCCTATACATTATCGGCAAATCTAACTTCTAGTTTGTGCCAACCAGCTGAGGCCCACCGTTAGGATGAGGCGGCACCGGCTTTCCTCCTCCATTGTTGGCCACTTTAGCACACGGGATTCTCTTATCAAACCCGAATTCTATGTCCCCATCTCTCACACTAGAGCTTGGTTTCTGCCCAGACCCCCACTCTTTTGACCCCAGGAGTCAGGACAGGGCCCTGCTTATTGGCAGCCGCGGAGCCACTCAATGTTCAGCGGGGTCAAATGACCGAATTTTTCTTTTCTTTATGTATGTATATATACGTAATACTTTCAAAAAAAATAAAATTTACCTTCAATGGATTCCAATGAAAAAAATGAAATTTTTTTAAAGAGGGGGTCAATAATTTAACTAGGAAAGAAGTGACAAATTAATTAATTAGTATACTTTCCATCATTACCTTTTTAAATTGTGTGTTACAATATATAAATGCACAAAAGTTGAGATCATATACAAAAAAAAAAAAAATCAAATTACTTTATGTAACAACTTAGAATTTCCCCTAATTAAATTATAATTAAATTTTGATTTCATAAATAGTTGAAACTCACCCAAATGATATTCCCCTAATTCAATTACAATCGAATTAGGAACCCTTGAACCCTTAAAATTTCTTTTATTGAAATACCCCTAATTAATTTGTAATTCTTTAAACATTTGAATTTTATCCTATTGGTATCCAATTTTTAATTGGTAAATGTTATGTTTATTGGTGAGATAATTTTCAAAGTTTGGAGAATTTTGACTCTATTGAAAATATTTTTAACACCTAAATATGCAATTAAACCCTATTCTAACCTACATTAAAGTTTTTGAAATAACTCCTAAGTTTAGAATTTTCAACTTACTAGAACTAAACAAACTTCAAGAGTAAGTCATTCCTTCATTACAAGAATAAACAAGCTTCCAAAACAAGTCAGTCACTCCCTTGGTTTTCTTTTTCCTCTCGGCAATTAGCACACACAACCATTCCCTCCCATTTTTTCTTGGTCGAAAACCGTCTGTTTTGTGTTGTTTTTATGTCAACTCAAGGCCCTGCTGGGATAGGTTCAAGCTATGGGTTTAGTTGTTTACCTCTCATGGCTAGGTAGCTAGTAGACAGGATGGTTTATCAATTCATGTTCTTGCCATGGGATATGTAAGTTTTGAATTTATTGCTAATTACTTGCCATATGTTCTTTTATGATTTTATTTTTCTTATTTTTGAACTGGTTCTTTGCTCTGTGTACACAAATGCTTGATTAATTACCAGCCTACATGTTTGAATGGGCCTCCCTTGGTTTTCCTTTTCCTCTCAGTGGTCAGCACACACAGAGAAATATATTATATATCTGATCCGACCAGTTAGCGTTATATATATTATATATCTGATCCGACCAGTTAACTAATGCTTAGATTAGTTTATTTTCTTGCCATCTTTTTCATCATCTTTTTAATTAATCTATTTAAAGCTATGATATGTGAATATGAGATCATTGAATATTTAGTTTAATTGCTAGTCTATTATATTTTGATCGTTGGTTTTTATTTAACCAACTAAAAAAATGGATAAATTTGTGATCAAACTATCAAAAAAGTCATAAGATTAACTAGCATTACAAGCTTTAGGGTCAAATCAAGAACTTTCTTCTAGTGATTTTGTCAAACAATTTTCTAAAAAGAGTAAGATTGAATTCAATGAGCTTCTAGCAAATCCTGGACTTCGCAAAAGAATTTCATATTACGATGTAAATCAAAGGGATGAAATGAGAAGAGCTTATTGGAAAAAAGCTCCTTGTCAACCACGGAAACATAATTTTCCAAAGAGAGATGTGTCAGGTAAAGAACAAATGGCCGTTGTCTTACGTTACATTGATAAAAGAGGATTTATTATGGAGAGATTACTTGGAATTGTTCATGTTATATAAACAACAACTTTATCACTTAAATTTGCACTAGAGAATTTACTTTTGAAGCATGATATTAGTTTGTCAAGAATACATGGACAAGGATATGATGTTGTAAGTAATATGAGGGGGGAATTCAATTGCCTCAAAAGTTTGATTGTGAAAGAAAATGAAGTAGCTCATTATATTTATTGTTTTGCCCATCAACTTCAATTGACCCTTATGGCGGTTGCTAAAAATAAAGTGGATATTGCTTTATTCTTTAACATGGTGTCTAATATTATGAATGTGCTTGGTGCTTCTTACAAATGTCGAGATACTATTCGTGAGACATAGGTTGCCAAAGTAGCTCAAGCAATAGATAACAGTGAAATTCAAAGTGGACGTGGATATTAAACCAAGAAACTAATTTGAAATGGGCTGGTGACACTCAATGGGGATCACATTATGCATCACTTTTAAGTTTGCTTGATATGTATTCTACTATGATTGGTGTACTTGAGGATATCAAAGAGGAAGGGATAGTTCATGAGAAAAGAGCTGAATCACGTGTTTTGATGGATTACTTACATTCTTTTGAACTTGCATTCAATTTATACTTGATGAAAGTTGTTTTGGGAATAACAATTGATTTGTCAGTGCTTCTATAGAGAAAGGATCAAGATATTCCCAATGCTATGAAACAAGTTAGAGTATGTAAAACAAGATTCCAAAACATGAGAGATGAAGGATGGGAGTCTTTGTTATGTGAGGTCTCTACATTTTGTAATGTTCATGGCATTTGTATTTCGAACATGAATGATGACTTTAAAGCCCGAGGAAGATCTCGATGGAAAGCTCAACAAATCAGTGATGAGCGTAATTTTTGAATAGAAATATTCAATCAAGTGATTGACATGTAACTTCAAGAAATGAATAGTCACTTTATGGAGGTAAATTCAAAGTTGCTTACATGCATAGCTTGTTTGAGTCTGGATGATTCATTTTCTTCTTTCAATAAAGACAAACCCATGCAGTTGGCCACGTTTTTTCCATTTGAATTCTCCAATGTAGAACTCTTAACACTTGATAATAAACTTGAGAACTACATTGTTGACATGTGGTTTGATGAAGAATTCTTGGAATTGATAATCTTGCTCGAAAGTTAGTAAAGATAAAGAGGAATAGAGTGTATCCACTTGTATATTTGCTTTTAAATTGACATTGATTTTGCCGGTGGCTACAATAGCAATGGAGAGGGCTTTTTCTACCATGAAATATATTAAAAATCAACTGAGAAACTGAATCAGCGATGAGTGGTTAAATGATTGCATGCTTACATTTATAGAAAAGGATGTATTTGATGATGTATCTAATGAAGCCATCATGCAACACTTTCATGAATCTAAAGAGAGACGGGGACAATTGTAAATGATATTGTAAGTATTTTTTATATAATTCCATCTTTATTTATAGTTTTTGCTTAAATTTATTTTTAAATTTTAATTAATGTTATTATATTAATTAATTAGTTAATGTGATCTTTTTTTTTTTTGAAGGAAAGAATCATTGCATATCATAAAAGTCATTACATAATATCAAAAACAGTTACTGAAGGATAGTACTAGAATGAAAACCAACCAGAGGTAAACATGCTAAGGCATGAGCTAACTCATCGCCTTTACGGAGTGTAAAATGAAAAGAAACAGAACTAAAAGCACAGGAGCCTCTATGGTAGTCTACAACTAAGGTGCCAACATTGAAAAAATCATCCTTCTCGCTTGTGAGGACTGAGATCAAGGTCAGATTATCACCTTCGAAAATAACGTGTTGCAATTCCGAATTAAAAATTTATTATATTAATTTTTTAGTTAATATGATTTACTTTAGTAAAACTTTCAACCTCACTGAGAATATTTTCTGGCTCCGCCTTTGAATGGGGTGGTGGTGCACCTCCTTGGCATGGCGGTGCTGCCAGCTGCACAGCCGTCCCAGCACACAAGCCACGACAGATATCACTACGATCACAGCCAAGACTATGAAAACAGGTCCGAATGAGCCATTGGAGTTGGAAGAATCGGGCTGCTGTCTGATGACAGGATTAGGATATACCTCAACAGGCTGCGACATTCTTTTCCAAGTAAAAGGAAATTGGGTTACTGGTTTTGGATATTAATCGGTTGTAAAAAAGGAAATTCTGTTCTTTGAGTGAAAACAAAGGCAGGGTATTACGGATGGAAACAAGAATTTGATTGCCTGATGGGATGGTTTTATGGAAAATGCTATTCTAATAGTGCTTAACTGGGGTTTTTGAATTCAAAAAGAATGGGCTTTTCTTTAATAAACAGACAACTAAAGATATTCTGTGGGTGTCCCTTTGCAGCTGGAGAAGGGTGTTTGTTCTTTGTAAGACAGAAGGGAAGATTTTTGGTTCCTTTGAACATTTCCCCATCACATTGTTCTATGAAAGTGTGTCTTCTCTATTGCTTTAATTTACTTTATTGTTGGGGTTAACAATTGTTAGGACATTGTAAGTTAATGTGGCTTGCAATGTACGTATAAACACATGTCTATGTGTTTCCAAAGCATCTTGTAGGCCAGGTAGATTATTTTGTAGGATCCATTGTTTAATTGAAGCGATTCTTTATCCTATTTGAAGAATAAAATAATAAAATATGATGTTAAAAGAACGATTTTGCTTTTATTCATTAAAATGATGGTACTCAAGTTTTATAATTTGTATCTTTTTATATGAATCAGGTATAATTCCGTTATGACTTGAATATAATCGACTATTTGCACACATTATAATGTATATGTGGCTCGAGGAAATTGGACATGACAAATCAACATCAACGACATTTGTTGAAAATGATACTTTAGATGTAGAGTTTTCTTATATATATTCCTATGCATGAAGTAATAAATGAATGTATACATTCTGTTCTTTCATACTATTTGAGAATGACATCTTTGTTAAATTTTGAAGGATTTTTTTTTGAAAACTTCCCTTAACTCTAATATTATTTCCATTTTTAGGTTAGACCAATTTTTTATTGGAATATGTAAGACTATATCAACACAAGCTTATGAACCTGTCTAATTGAATTTGATATAAAGTGTTGAACCACTTTAAATCAAAATCAATTTATTAAAAAAAATAATCCAATTTATTTGTACTATACTTTTTTAACCCAAACATGTATATATATGTGTGTGTATATATATATATATATTCTCCAGTGTAACATTAATTTGCTTGATTTGCATCTTTATTCTTTGTCTTTAACAAAGCTGAAAGACGTGTGACTAAAGAGATCCCATTAAATCTTCCAAAGGGTCCTCAGTCTTTGTCTACATCCTATGTAGACCCAACCCCATTATAGAAATTCTGGGAATTATAAAAATATACTGCACATTTTACAACAACAAAAATTCTAACAAATAAAATATCATGTTACATACATATTTCTATTTTTCTCCCATTTATGTAATCTTAATTTATATAAAACTTACATCTGAACTTTACATTAGAAAATGGCATAGTATCATAAATAGTTCACAAACATTAACAAGAAATGTAATTTTAGTTTATAATTTTATATATTATAAAGAAATAATAACATAAAATAATATTTTTAGTTGGTTTGTACTGTTTGTAATTGGAGCAACAACTAAACTGTTTGGATGAATAGTAGGGTAGTCAATGGATCATATGTTAATGAGAATCTGATCTGAATTCGATTCGAATTTTAAAACTTTAATTTGATTAAAATATTCGATGGATCAGATTCGATTATAAATATTCGTAATTTGAAATAAGTGGATTGTATATGAAATTAAACAATCTGATTCATTAAAGATCCAAATCAAAACTTTAATATTTTTTTATTAAATTAATATTCTTATATATAATATTAATAAAGGTTTTAAAATAAAATTCATATATTATATTGACCTAATATCTATATTAACGTCTATATTATGCTATTAATATTGAGTCTTTAATCTAAAACATAAGAGAGGTATTAATAAAATGTCAAATACAATAATATATAATAGTTCATATATGCATTAACATAATGTGAAGTAGGAATTTAGTATTTAAATATTTAACTTTTTGATTAATATGTAATAAAAAATTGTTATAAATACAATATGTTTATAAAATTCAAAAGGAAAAAAAAAGAAAAAAAAATATAAATCTGGACGAATTTTTTAATTGAATTTAGGATATCCATTGAATTCGAAGATGATATTAAGTAACAAAAATCCTATTGAATTTCAAATTGAATTCATATATGAATTTTAATAATCGAATTCGAATTGGAATATAACATATTTAATCCAAATCCAATTCGTTGATAACTCTAAATAGAAATAGCACTTCACTTGGGCCTCATGGGCTAGATAAGACCCAAGAAATCAAATGGGCTTAGCTCTGGCCCGATACCTATGGGAGAATCCCAATTGAGCCCGGATTGTAATGACTCCAAAACTTCCTAATGCATAATAATAAAGTTAGAATTAGTTTACTTGAATTTTTAAATTATTTATCATCTAATAATTTATGAGTGTTTATTTATTATCAGAATTGCTCATATAAATACAGATTTTTAATTTTATTATTATTTTAATCAAACAAATAATACGATGGGATAAAAATATTTTATTTTACTTTATCATTCCAGACTAACCTTTAACCTATAATGATAATGATATACTAAAAATAATTAATAATTATCTCTTGTCTTTTTCTCCAGCTTGACAAGGAAATTATGATGATGTTAAAGTTTGCGAAAGACAATAAAGTTACCTTAATCACTTCGACCACAATTAAAAGATATTCGTGTGTGTGTACACACACACACACACAGTTTCATGTCTCTTTTCTTTATTCACTTATTATTCATGGAATATGCTCCTCCAGGGGAAATATACAAATGGGAAAATAGAAAAAAAAAAAACCATATCCTCCGAACTAATTCAATTAATGCATTAGAAAACCAACTAGGAAGCTTCACAGATTAATTTTGATCGACTCAGACCTCCCGTTCACACGGTTAAGCATCAGCATTAAGCAAGGTATCTCGTTCTGTTTACTCTACACTGAGTCATGTCATAGTCATAAACGAATTAAATATTTTCACGTTCGAGGGCTTCAATTTCTTTTGCGCGGTTCTCTTGCTTCAATATAAATAGGCCCTCACTGAACTCTTTGTGCGCTTGTTTGCTACGCTTGAGTGATTTCTTTACTTTAATAAAGTTTTGGTCTTTTACAGTGCCTAATGGAGAGCCCAGCAAATGCTGAGCTTGAGATAACTGATGGGGATGCCAAATATGATCTGAGTTCTGTTTTGTTCTCTGCAAACAGGGATTACCTTATTCGCAACAATGGTGATCAGGTACTTTCGAAGTCATTGATTTGTTTTTTAGATCGAGTGGGTTGCTGTTGATCTGTGCTTCTGGTATTATGCTTCTATGTTATTTTTTGTTTTCTAGACTAAGTGGGTTCTTATAATGGTTTCAATATTTTTTCTTGATTTTAAAGATTAATATTCTGCTGTGTTTTGTTGGAAGTTCAGAAAATTTCGTGCTTGTGATGTTTGATTTCTAGTGGGATTAATTTTGAAGTGGTTTGGGCATCTTAATTGTTTGTTAGTATGGCTTTCAATAGAGGATTCCTGCTAAACCTGTTGGGTATTGAACAGACAGTAAAAAGATCAAATTTTTATTGATGTTTATACTAATTGTTGAATGATTTAATGAACTGGATGAGTTTCTAAAACATATACACCAAGTTATGGCTATACGTTTTCTTGGTTTTTCTGCTTTCTGATTAGGATTAATTTTGGTTTGCTGGAAAATCTTTATCTTATGCTCTTAATTTGATCTACGTGCTTAGGAGACGAGAGCCAAAGCTTGATTACATGGAGTGGTTACTCTTTGATTATAGTTGTTGCTAAACTCTTCATTTCTCTGTTCTATGTTTATTGGCTGTTATAGTTGAACTAATTTTTCTCTGTATGCAAGCTGGAAGCTTGACTCCTTGGGAAAAGTAAAGAAAGGTCTCACGTACTGCAGTCGATGGAATCACTTATTTTGCATCATTTAATATAGTTGGATTTGCTTATAAATTTTGTCCTTTTAATGTTCATTTGGCTTTATTTGCAATGCTGTTTCACGGACAGAAAATTGCTAAATATTTGTTAAATGTTGTAGGTTAAAGTTGATAATTTTAGGGGGAATATAGTTGGATTGTATTTCTCTGCATCATGGTGCGGACCATGTCAGCGGTTCACACCAAACTTGGTGGAGGTTTACAATGAACTCCTGCAAGTTAACAAATTTGAGATTGTGTTTGTCTCTGGCGATGAAGATAACGAGTCATTTGATGCATATTTCTCTAAGATGCCTTGGCTTGCAATTCCATTTTCTGATTCTGAGACACGTGAGCGACTGGATGAATTGTTTACTGTCAATGGAATACCCCACCTTGTAATCCTGGATGAGAAAGGCAAGGTATTGACTAATGAAGGAGTAGAAGTCATCCAAGAACATGGGGCAGAAGGATACCCTTTTACTTCTGAACAGATTGAAAAACTAAAGAAGCAAGAAGAAGAAGCTAAGAGGAATCAGTCACTGAAATCCTTGCTGGTGTCCCAATCTAGGGACTATGTGATTACAGCTGATGGGAAAAAGGTGAAATTTATTTATACTCATGCTCTGAATAGAGCCGCATCATATATGTTTCAGTTTGTGGTTAATGCTGATATACTCCATCTTTTTTCTTTTTTATACAAGGTACCTATTGCTGAGCTGGAGGGCAAGACTGTGGGCTTGTATTTTGCTTTGGCAATATACAATGGATGCCTTGCTTTTAACCCCAAGCTTGTTGAAGTATACCAGAGCTTGAGAGAAGAGGGAGAGAACTTTGAGATTGTGATGGTACCCCTTGATGATGATGACTCATCATTTAGACAAGAGTTTGAACAGTTGCCGTGGTTTTCATTGCCCGTGAAGGACCGATGCTGTGGGAAGCTAGTCCGATATTTTGAGCTTGAGGGCCTTCCCACTCTGGTTATAATCGGGCCTGATGGGAAGACACTTCATTCAAATGTTGTTGAAGCCATTGAGGAACATGGCATAAAGGCCTACCCTTTCACGCCTGAGAAATTTGTGGAGCTTGAAGAGCTAGAAAAGGCAAAGCGGGAAGCCCAAACACTTGAATCCATTTTGGTGTCAAAAAATTCTGATTTTGTAATTGGAAAAGATGGCATCAAGGTAAGCATGTTTGAATGATAATGCTAAGTTATTTCATTTGTTACTTCATGTTTCCTTTACTTAAATTTGAGGTACTTTGTGAACTTTTATGTATCCTAATCCAGGAGGAATGTTATTGCTAACAGAAAGAATTTCTTATTTCAGATTCCAGTGTCTGATCTTGTTGGAAAAAATGTACTACTCTACTTTTCAGCCCATTGGTGTCCCCCATGCCGTGCTTTCCTGCCTGCACTCATACAGGCATATCAAAAGATCAACGAAAAGAGCAAGGTACTAGAAGTTGTGTTCATATCCAGTGACAGAGATCAAACATCATTTGATGAATTCTTCTCAAGGATGCCCTGGCTTGCACTTCCTCTAGGTGATAAAAGGAAGGAATCCTTGAGTCGCTTATTCAAGGTCCAGGGCATTCCAATGGTTGTTGCAATCGGGCCAAACGGCAACACTGTCTCAACTAAAGCCCGTGAACTCATCATGTTTCACGGTGCAGATGCTTATCCTTTCACTGCAGAGCGTATCAAGGAGATTGAAGCAGCTTATGAGAAAATGGCAGAGGGATGGCCTAAGACGTTGAAGTCTGAAATTCATGATCATGAACTTCTTCTGACCAAGCGCCAGTTTTTCAATTGTGATGGTTGTGGTGAAGAGGGACGCGTTTGGTCGTACTACTGTGAGGAGTGTGACTTCGATCTCCATCCAAAATGTGCTCTAGACAATGACAGCAAGGGGACAAAAGGCAAAGCTGAAGGAAAAGAATCAGCAGGTGAAGGAAAGACCCCAGCTGAAGGGTGGATCTGTGATGGAGATAAGTGTTATAAAGAGTAAACTGTAGAACTAGTAAGTAATTACTGCATTAATTACGAATGTTTGCATCAATCTTGGATAAGATATTGAAAACATATGATTAGAGCTGTTCCATGCAGTATTTTGTGTGTCTGACACTATTAGGTGCGTA